>JAWQUT010000844.1:110696-124513 GCA_033807755.1 Ellobium chinense
CCCCAAATATTTGATAAACTGGGGGTATAAAATACTTCTGTCAAGCAAATGTGACTAGACTACAAAAGAATGTAAAAATCTAGGAAGTATAAAATCGCACTTCTGGAGATCAGCTGCAGAAACGTGGTTGGAATTGAACAGAAAGAAGGAGAGTGAAATGCATGAAAGTATTCCAATAGGTGAGGAGCCGCTCTTTAATAACCGGAATATTATGTATAAAGGTGAACCTCTTTTTATAAACAAATGGATTGAATCTGGGGTAAAGTATATGCATCACATGAAAAATGAGAAGAGAATAATCTCAAAAGCATTGAAGAAATAAGAAGAGAAACTGGCCGCTATCGAGGCCTAGAATTTGACTATAATGCTGTATACAATGCTATCACACCAGACCAAAAAACAAAACTAATGTCAGAAAATAACATATCCACTTCCCAGGCTGATAATGAGATAGCTGAGTACACAAAATTCGTCTTTTCACTGGACAATAAATCATTGAGAAATATAATTGTAAAATCAAAAAAAATACGTCTAGAGTGGTTTGGCATTTTGGCGAAGAAAATATGATATTGATGTAACGCCACACTTTCAGTTGGCTTTTAAATCAACACAGGAGTCAAGGCTGAGACTTCTCCACTATAAAATTCTGCACAGTATTTACCCGACTAACATACTGTTACACAAAATGGGAATTAAAGAATCAAATAAATGTGAAATATGCGATGTACCTGATTTCATTGAGCATGTATTTTTCTACTGCAAAGCTCTGAGGAGCTTCTGGCAGCATGTGTCAAATTATATTTTAACTTAACAAATCTAAATGTGAACATAACAGAAGCAGTGGCAATGTTTGGGATAACAAAAAATATGCTGGGTGAAAATAATAAACTGGTGGAAATGGTTAACCATATCATACTGATCGCGAAGATGTGCATCAGCAAAGCTAAATATGGTAAATTTGATAATGTTTTTAAGGTTTTTGAATCTGAAATAATGTTAAGAAAAAAATACTTTATTTAATGACTACGTATAAAATAGTGACCATGTCACAATTACTATGTAAACGGTGAGGTTTGAAGGAAGAAAAAAAAATAAAAGCAATGATGATAGGAAATGCGAAATACTGTAAGTCTTGGTGTACAAAGTAAATCCACAGTGCTTCAAGCAATGTATTATTCATTCATTCATTCATTCATTCATTCATTCATTCATTCATTCATTCATTCATTCATTCATTCATTCATTCATTCATTCATTCATTCATTGAACTATTAAGGCAGGACAGTGAGAGCTTGCATTCGTGCACCACAGCTACTATGACTGACCTGAGGCAGTTTTGAAAGGGTACAGCGAAAAACCCTCGTGTTTTTATAACGGGACCAATGTCAACAATTGGATAAGCATGACTATCATAACAGGTGCCATGGAGTGTTACCCCCTACACACATCATTTTAAGTATCGCTAGTACCGTCTGCTGCAATGAAATACAGACTTAAATTGTATTAGGTCCGAATGCAGCTGGCAACGCAGAGATCAGTATGAGTCTTGAGCCGGCTATGACTTCACCTTACTGATGTCCGTTCCTCAATACACTCAAAAGTAACTGAATGAGTCCACTGATATCGTGCTGAGAGTATATTTTTCAATAACTCGATGAGATTTGCACTCGTGCACCAGTTACGAAGACTGACCTGAGGCATTATGAAGGGTACTGCGAAACACTGGCAATGATTGGAATGACTCCAAGAACACTTAATAACATGATTATGATATCAGACACCATAAAGTGTCAGGCCCCACACGAGTAATAATTATGAAATACGCTAGTACCGTTTGCTGCAATGTTATAGACTTAAATTGTATCAGGTCCGCCCGCAGCTGACAACGCAGAGATCGATAAGAGTTTGTGACGTAGGATATGATTTCGCAGAGATCCGCTACGGAATGAACTCAAAGGTAGCTGAATTTAAGTCCACTGATATCCGAGCCTCTACTCACTCATTTGATAATCATCCATCTACTCATTCATCCAGCTGATCATTGCTTAGCACCATGACTGGATAAAGACATTCACATTCGCATGACTGAATCTGAGCATTAAAAAAAAAAAAAATCAGTCTCGGGAAAGACGCGCTCATTCGTCTTAGAACCAGTTGTGTGAGCAGTTCGATTTTGAAGTCTGTGCGCAAGCTATCAACCTATCAGTTGTTTTCTGACAGTGCTTCTGATTTATTGAGGCCTTTAATGGGCACCGGTGCCTCTGATTAGGTTTTCTAGTTTTGTTTTTGTTTTAATATGATCTTTATGTTTTTGGTCAACATAATACTGTATAAAGGCATAAATAAAAGTTGGTCATTCAAGCCTACCACTGGGTAACGTCCTACTTGTTTTGTGTGTAAGATAAGAGTGTTGTCTTGTTGCCAGCCTAGAGCACACACAAACACTCCCTCCCTAGCTCTCAGCCCCCGTGACACAGTGAATATAATAATAAACTCTAGAAAAGAGAGAGGAGATCCTTGACTTCGATGCGTTTACAAAAAGATAAACACTTTTTTTTTGGTAATATGTATTTTTTTGTCCTACGGGTGGATTGTTTCGAGAGTTTCCATAGGCATCTTAACCAGTTTGTTTTAACAAAATATATTTTTCACACCGTTCCTTTGTGTGTGGTAAAATGTATCTTAACAAATATCATGAAATAATCGATAATAGGCAAGTGTCTATAAAACACGCGCAGTTGTACAATATGACACTTGAAAATGTAAACATTAAAGAACACTTATATGGTAGAAATTGTTTAACATCAACGAATACAGAAATAATATTTAAGAACTCCTTTAGGGACATTTACTTAAAGACAATGAACCAATTTAACGAAATTGCAAAGACGATAACAGGGTAGAAAGTGAATACATGTACTCCATGGCAGTCTGGAAGTACATTGGTATCCTGTAAAAGAATTGCATTCGACAGCACCAACAGCAGTCAAGGCAAGTCAGTCACTTAAAAGCAGTAATAGGCAGTAGTATATACTGGTTTCAAACCGGAAGACTTGGGTCAGGAGACGCCAGGATAGAGAGTAAACATTAGACCACATCCGTCAATTTATCGACAAAGGTACTCCGATGTGGTGTCAAAATGACTTAACCAACCCAGACACACCTATGACTGAGTGCAGAGCAACAAGTCGTCATAGTCAGACAACTAGACTTTTTCATAAACACGGCACCTGACCCTTCTGCTGTTTTCATTAGAGAGTCATGATTCCTACTTACTCCATATTCTCTTTTTATGACGTTGACATCAGGATCATGTCATCGAATTTAATCATAGTACAAATACAAACAAAAACAACTGATCGCATAACTTCCTTCAACTTTGTTGATGGAAGAAATTTGAAATATCAAATTTTAGCTGGCATTGCAAATATGACGGTGCCTTTGTTGTGAAATGATGATATAGGCCAGTGTTTTATTTTCTTAGAACTCCCTATGCAATATTTCACTATAATGCAATGAGTTAGAAACCTGTCCATTTTATAATTTTGTTTTTCTCCAGCCACCGAAAATCTTGAAACTGCAAAACGACATAATCGACACAGTAGATGTACATGGACATACAGTATTGGTTTCCACTTTCCAGGAGAAAAGTCTCCACATCACTGATTAATTTGCTGATACCTCTTTCACTCACTCCATGGAAGAGGATGATTCCCATTGTTAGTATCACCTTCCCTATTCTTCCATTTAAAACATAGGGCTTTGAACTGACTTTAACCTCCACGAGGAAAAAAAAAGTCCAAAATCACAGTAGAATTTGTAAAATAACACAGTTCATTCATAGGACGATAGGACCATAGGACCGCAAGAACAATAGGACCGCAAGATCAATTGGTGCCGAAAGCCTGAGATGACTATACAGCTGCTAGAATCCTCGCATAGCGGTTTATGATCCTGACACTTGCGTGGAATTTACGCAGATGATTTCGCTAAAAAAAAAAAATGATTATATAACCGAAAAGAGCGATTTACCGTTGTATGAGAAGAAAAACAGACTATTTGTATCATGTTGTGAATCTCTCAAGGAGGAACCAAAATGCATTTTTTTAAATTTGAGTGATATGTGGCAGGCTCACACTGACACTGTGACAATTTTGTGATCCACTGTTAGTTTCAGAAGTGAAATATAATTAAATCCACTAGATTCAGTGGAGGAGGTCAATATATGAATTTTCAAGCTCCTCAATTAACCCTTGTCTTTCATGCTCCAAATTATCAGTTTAGTTTATGGACACAGTTTCTAGGGAAGCTCTTGTATCGTTTCTGTTCGAAACATATTAACATTATTCCTATTTAAATTCCTTGCATAGTTTTTATATTTCCCAAATTGATCCGATTATCGAAATGTTGGCCAGAATACCTGGGCAAAGATTCGGTTCATAAAGAACCGAATAAATTATTTTAATAACCATAACGTCATTATCCATGAGATGGAAAATTGGCTTGGTGCAGTACACATGCACGATAATGTACATAGTGATAAAAATAATATTCAGTAATAATATGAGATCACAATAAAACAAAAAACAAGAACACTATTCGCAAGCATCCAGATGTCCAGAACATGACATACAGAAAAGTTGTTATCTCACAGCAAAAAACCCCCACTCTTTTGTCACATTCACCCACCTCAGCTCCTTGTCCCAACTGGTGGCCATGGTCTTTTCAATAAAATATACTGAGCACGGTGCTTCACAGTGGATTTTTTTATATTTACTAGTGTGATGGAGGATCTCTCACTGCTTTGCCTGAATGTGACACAAGAGAACTTCAGTATATCTTTGTTCTAAAGGAATGAGACAAAAATCTTTTACTTCATACTCCTTTCCAAAAATCCAGTATCTGCATAATCATTTTCTTTACTTAGCTCATGTTATTACTTGGTTGCACCACTTATGGTCTCTATCACTATCCTTGCGGCGGACCCGTACCGCCTCCATAGTGTTTTTAAAGTACACAGGAATGGAATTAGGCATGACCAGAGCCATAACTAGCACCCTCGCGCCCCTGCGATGCAAGGCTGGAGAGAAGGTCAGGGGCCCCAAGGAAAGGGGGGGGAAGGAGCCCTAACCGATGGATGTATAGAGCAGCCTGTCTAAGACCTTGGCGATGGGTGGGGCCTGATCTAGAGGACCAGAGAATATTTTATGAGAAAAGGGGTGGATGCCTAGAAAGAAAGACAGTACTAGAGAGAGAGGAGGAAGAGAAGGAGGGAGCAATGGGGGAGGGGGGATGGGGACTTTCCCCAAACGTGGCCATTTCAAGGGAAATTCTACCTGCGGGTAGAGGAAACAATTGCCAATATGAATTCAATTCCAGAGTCAGAGTGATTTCAATTCCCCCCCCCCCCNTCAATTCCCCCCCCCCCCTTTTTTCTTTCCCCTGTAATGAAGGAGTTCTTATCTTTCCTCTAGATCAAGACCCGTCAGTCCCTCCTCCCCTCTCCTCCCCTCCTCACCCCCCTCCCTTTGAAAGTACACCTTGAATGCAAACACGCCCATTACATAATTATGTAGTTGGCCCTTTGATAAATAGCACAAAGTTTTTTGTGTGTATTTACTTCCTCAGACCCACCTTTGGTACTAAGCTATCCCTCATTAACTTCTCGCCACGTGATGATATAGCCTAGCGTGTTGTCACTCCCTAATGAGACATTAGTGATTCTCTTCTAGAACCAACTATTCCATATTCAGTAAACCTATTTTGGAAACCAATTCCACGAAATGGTTAAGAAAAAAATCTGAGAAAAGATTACCCCGGGAGAACCAGTTTGGTGAATCGATTCTTTAAAACAAATCCGATTCAACTGATGTTTTGACCCAGAGCCGGTAATCGGTTATCTAACTATCTATCTGCTAGGGGTCAAGTCAACAGTGTCAACACTACTAGTTCGTAAGTTTAATTGTCTAATTCCATTTCAGAGGCGCAAACATGTTTTACGCCTATTTTATGTAGTCTAGTAGTCTATTTGCAAATAGTTTGGGAACATCGTTGTAATTATTTCAGTGATTCATACGTTATTTTTCGATAAGAAAGTGAAAGTTTGTGTGAATGTGCAAGCAAAACTAACCTGTCTGAGTCTCCCACAAACTAGACTAGACTGTCTAGACTAGACTAGACTAGACCACTGCAACCATCAGTACCGTGCCGGAAGAGTCCTATTCTGAGAGATTGCCAGTGATTTACACCTCTACCACCAATGCACTAAAAAACGGAATATTATTCAGTATTGGAACAGGGGACTGTGGAGTGTGGTGTGTTGATAGAACATCTGGATCAGTAACTCACTAACTCTTCTGAGGATCAGTTTGCCTCATTTGGCTATCTCAGTATCTGGAGTCAATTCTCAAGAATCACTTCTGTTAAACTGTTAAATGCAAAGTTGCCAGAGACACCATATCTATCTAGCACCTGAGTGAGTGCATTTATCAGTATTTATAATGCACTGACATTATAACATATTGCCGTTGGCAGACTGTTAAACACACTCACTAATTAGACAGCTGTTAGATTGAAATAGATCTAGACTAATGCTTCCTTATCTCAATGAAATAATCAAGGAATAGGATGGATTTGGTGACTAATCTATGACTAGACTAAATAAACTGGTTCTGTCTAGAGAGTTTAGCCGAATACTCATCCAGAAACGTGAATGGCAAGTGAAGATTCGGTTCTTGGATGGGCTACATTTTCTTTTCTTTCATTCTGTGGCATACAAATTGGTGGTTGGTTGGGACAGTTAGTTTTTATGTTATTCACAGCTGATGTAAAATGACATGGCACTGAGCATCATAGAGGGCTTGCTTCACTTCTCTCACAATCCTTTGTTTTGCGAGTAACTGTGACCGAATCCATGTGCAACGTTCCTTTCTCTTAGCATTTGTAACATTGAAGACATTTGGTTGCATAATTCAAAACTTGTTAAACATAAGATTTATACTGGGTCAGAGGGAGTGGCCAGGTTTGTCAAATCATATGTCCATATTATGAATTATTTGTCTTGTGGCCAGTCAAAATAAGGCGTATGTAGCTAAAATAAATCTGGTATTAAAATATCAGACTCTGAAGGCGGAGAGGGCCATCCAGCACCAAGTTTTTGTTTCTGCAGAAATTAAGAGTAAATTCATTGCCTGTTCACAAAGACAATGATTTTGTGAGCAAAGGGTCTGTAGTTGTAGATAGATTTGAGTTTTTGCGAGGCATTTTAGATGTATTTTATAAAAGTCTTCTACCCCCTGCCACCTCAAACATCTTTATCTTGGACCAAAATATAATGTGCTAGATCAAAAGTTTTTGCACCTAACAATTGTACACACATTAATACTCGTAACCCAAGATGCATTGTGGCCAACCTGCAACTGGCTGCATCACCGTTGTTACATATTATGACCATTGCTTGTGTTGTCTGCTGGCCGACCAGCTGCCTCTGGGTTGGGAAATTCTACCGTCACACCCATTGTTCTGCAAGGAGATGCAATTATATTCTATTTCCGCATTCAAACGTAGCAAATGGAAGGTAGAATATATTCTATCAATATGACGCGGGTTAAACTTTCATGTCATGCCAATAATTTGATTTAGCCATAAAATGACGAGAGCCTCAATTTGGCTGATTGCAAGACATTTAATTCCTTTGTATTTGTCACACAGATTACTTACGTTGGGAGCAGTCAATATATGGGAAGCTTTCTTAAACGCAAGATTTGAAATTGGATGATTGCAGAGCTTCTGCTGTCCAGACAAGAGTCAGATTATATACATAGGATCTTCCCGTCATGCACTGTGGAGCCTACATCTAGAAAATCTTTCACTGTTGTTTCATTATTAAATTCTTTCAAGTGGATGCTAGAGATAATTGTCAAATTGAAAAATTGCAATAAAAGATAGAAAAGAAAGTGTCTTTTTGGTGTGTCCATCCATGTGCCTTCAACACTGTCAAAGCATCTGATATCTTGTTTTGGTAGACGGATTATAGGAGCAAAGTGGCTAAAGAGGCTTTATGTTTATTGGAGTATGGCAGATCTATTCTTTCTTTCAGACTGATCATCACCAGCATCGACAATGGCATCAAACAGAATTGACCTAAATAAGGTTCCTTATGATCAGTCAACATTCATGGGGCGATTACGCTACTTTGCTTGGATAACAGATCCTCGTCTGACATTACTATCCACAAAGCAGTGTCATGAGGCAAAGGATTTACTGGACAAATACAGGTATTTGGATTTGTGGCATATTTTGATCCAGCCTCATGCTGGCTGTTTGACCATTGTTAGGGAAACCGTTGCACGTGTTGTCTGCCAGCCAATCAGCCGCCACTGGGGTGCAAAATTCTACAACGATGCCCAGCATTCTGCAAGGAGGTGCACAAAATTCTACAACGATGCCCAGCATTCTGCAAGGAGGTGCACATATGCCGCATTCAAACATAGCAAGCTGACAGTAGAATATTTTCCATCACAGCTTTACGAGGGTTAACAACATGAGACTGGAAAATTAAGGAAACTTCTTGAAAGCTCTAGATGATAAAGTAGGGTCTGAAATTGGGTCTTTTCATCTGGGAACCCTGTCATAAGGTGGTAAACAAAATTAAGGTTGTCTGCAAATTATTAATGAAGAGACTGATATTATGTCCACATTGTTAATGTGTTAAACAGTATAATACTTCTGCATTCTATTACAATTTCTAGTTCCCATTGGATTAGGATAATCCCCTGCATTTATTCTTTTCTAAAATTATTCTGATATACAAGTATAGTACAGAAAAGTAGTTTATTTCTTACAAATTGCCTTTATCAATTAGAAACTCTATTTAAATGCATCTCTGTAGACTATGGCCTATACCTGTTTCCTGAGTTATGTTCATAAAAGTTGTTTTTTTCTGAACTTGATCAGGCTATGATGTGATGAAAGTGAGAGAATGAAATACAGAATTATGGTTTTCTTTTACTTTATTTTACAGAAGCTTCAAGTCTCAAGGTTTCCTTTAAAAAATTAATGACATTCTTAAATAAATTACTGAAATTGCAGGCATTCAGGGTATTTATTTGTCACTCTTCACAAAATTAATGCTTTAATTATCAGCCTAGGCACTCTTTGTTTTATCCTAAATACCATGTCAAGGAGTGCATCTCTTTCAAACTCAGTTAAGATGCCATAAATAAATAGTATTTTTTTTTTTTGTTTGTATTCATTGTTATGATACTAGAGGTGCATAGAGGCGGATGCAGTGAAAAACACAGGGCTGGGTGACAGCGGGCGATGCAAAAGGTGTAGGGTTAAACTGGATAAGCCGAGCTGCTGCAAACTTTTCACAATTTTTTTTATTTGTAATTTTCTTTGTTTATTTCCAGAAATGGACAAGAACCATCAGGGACCACAGAGCAGCAAGTGAGAAAAGCACAGCAACTCTATCTCTCAGCCTTCCATCCAGATTCTGGTGATATACAGAATGTATTTGGTCGCATGTCCTTCCAGGTTCCTGGTGGTATGGTGCTCATAGGTGCCATGATTTCTTTTTACAAGTAGGTGGCTTAGAAACATGTCCTAATGCCTTTGACTGGGTCAGATACGCTCTTTTGTTATTCAATCTTTTTTATTCAAACATGTATAAGAATGAACAAATAAGCAAATAATAGCAACTTGCATGCACCCATCAGATTCAATATTAAAACAAAGGGTGGAACACAATTAGGTACTCTATAGTCAAACCAAAAAAAAAAAAATCAGTCCTCTCTAAATCTTTAATGGTGGAAGTTAAAGAATTGATTTTAAAATAGGTTGGTAAGGCCCCCATGAGTTTCTAGAGTAGCATTAGCATGGAGTTTTTCGCTTACAATTTTTGGATGAAATATTGGTTATAGATTAATTTTGGGTTTCAGTTGGGCAAGCGTGGGGTCAACTATGCTTACTTCTTATAGTTTACATGTAGTGTGCTTTCTATATTGCTAAGGAGTTGTACCTCTTATTGAAGTACAGTCGTCCATATGTGTCAAAATCGGATACCTCAAATTTCTTATTAGTCAAAGAATAAGAAATAATAGGTTTTTTTTTCCTTCTATGGGTCCGTTGATTGCCTTTGCATTTACAAGAAGTAATTAGCGCCTATTTCTGATCACTCAAACTGCCGAGCGCTGTCACAGAGGCAAATTCACCTCCCCGTGTGGTGCCAAACAACGCTGACAGCTTGAAAAACAAATGAAGCGGTGCCGCGGATAGAGAGAGGCATAAAATTGGACACTGCGAGTGCCATTAGCCGCAGCGCAATAGTAGGGCTTGTGTATTACATCACCGCTGATAAGACAGTGGGGGAAAGAGAATGTACAAGGGCTCGGCAATGCCGAAAAATCGGTCAATAATCAAGCATCTCGGCAGCAGTGTGTACATTAACGCATCTGGCCCAATGCACCGTGACGGTATATAAACAAGAGGCTGCCCTCATGACCTCCCCAGTGTGCTCGCTCGCTCGCATATAGTTGACTCGCCTTGAAAATCGTGAGTCGAATTCTGATTACTCACACTCTTAGGGGTGGTCCAGTGAAATTGAGTTAAGCGGACTCGACTGTATTCAGTTAATTGGCATATCTGTAATAAGCCATTCATGGTCTTTTATAAATTTTTATTTACAGGTCAACAGGTGCCATAGTGTTTTGGCAGTGGGCAAACCAGTCGTTCAATGCTCTTGTTAACTACACAAACAGCAATGCAACTACCCCAGTCAACACCAAGTAGGTTTTAGTTCTGTCAGATGTCAATAATATTATCACATATATCTGTGCATTCTTAACCTTTGTAGTGCCAACTGGATTTAGTCAATTTAACAACTGTCGACAGGTGATGTGTATGATGGTTTCAGTGCCAGTATAAACTCAAGCCAGTCTGGCATGGCTGGTGTCGAAGTGGTCAGGCAGCGCCAGGCCCAGCCAGGAAATAACATTGCACAATTAGTTGACATCGTCAGGCATTCCCACAGTGCTGGAGGCAGAAATTCATTTAAACATATTGAAAATGTTCCTGTGTAATGCAGACTGTCCCTTACGAACTATTATAAGAAAGTAAGGCCGCCCATCTAAAGCCCTTACCTCTAAATTATTACAAGAATACAAGTCTACCCATCTGATGCCCCCATCTCAACACTACAATTGTCTGACGAGACATATATGCCTCTACTCCGGCTCCAGTTATTACCATACAGAGAAAATAATGTAATTTTGGTGGTTTTTAATTTGTAGGGTGCTCTATATCTCTGAACAGGCAGCTGATGACAGCGTATGTTAGTGCAACTGCCTCAGCCCTGGTCGTTGCCTTGGGAATGAGGAGAGCCCTGGCCAAGGTATATCTCTCGCTGTTTTCAGTAATTTTTTGTTACGGTAAAACTTGGTAAACTTACGAATGGCTGAGGAATAGAGGTGCTTATATAACCTTTTGACTTAAGGAGACAGATGGTACATTTCATCTGATGAATAAAGGTAAATCAGGTTTGATGCTATTTTATGTAATTAAAAAATATTTCTAAATTTGATGATTTTTAATTGTTTGAGTTGAATGAATAATTAATTGATAGGTTGACTGAATAATTGGTTTATTGATTGGTTGATGTGTTAATTATTTGAGTAATTGGCTGGCTAATTGGTTGCTTGATTATTTTGTTTGATTGATTGATTACTTGACTGATTGTTGGTTGATTGATTAACTGATGAATAGATTTTGGTTGGTGGATTGATTTATTGATGTACAAAATAACTGTCAATATGAAATTGAAGAGACCAACCAAATCATCATGGGGTAAACGAGTTTGTGTTATCCGTTTACAGTACATTCTAAGGAAAAGTAACTAAACAAATATTAAGCAACATTGTTTCCAGGTGACAGCTTTGACAACCATGACTGTTTTTATGTTGTGTATTATTGGAGATTGGCGTACATTGTCATCACTTTTGATTGACTCAATATTCATCGCACACCAAACCTAATCTCCATACCACCAGTGGTCAAGGAGAGGAAAAATTGCTTTGGCAGTGGATTATTTGTTACTCTTGCCCTCACTTTTTCCTCTCTTGTTGGCGCATCACTTATCATGTTATCAAAGATTCTCTGAAACTCATTACCCCGTTAATGGTAAAATTTTACCTTGACTAAAGAGGGCTTTTGGATGAAGATTTTCTTTTCTAGAGGGTTAACCAAGATTTCAGATAAAACACTGTCATATTAAGTGAGTTCTGCTGCATTTACAGATGCCTTTTTGTTTGCCGTTTGATCTGGCTTGTTCCATCATTTGTAAATGTGTGCCCACATACTACATTATGATCTGGGCTCATCCAGGTTTTTGTTAATAAATTTTAAATCTTTGCAGAGAAGCCATCCCCTTTTTCAGAGGTTTGTGCCATTTGCTGCAGTTGCTGCTGCCAACGCAGTGAACATTCCACTGATGAGACAGAGGTAAAAAGCCACATATATTTTATGCACCAATTCAGATAGGTGATTGTTATCAAAAGTTATGTTATACTCGGATGTACATGAACCAGTCCAAACAGTTGATCAGACAGAGTTTGAAAGTTTCTCAGAGTAGCACTCTGAAATGTTTGTTTTTGCAAAAGACCTTTCTTCATCCATGCCCATCATATAAAAAAGGCACTACCCTCAGTGCCAGCCGTTCAGTTCCCGGCTTCGCGAAGAATAGGAATGACGTGGTGCTAGCGTGTCGTACGAGGCGACTAAATGACAAAAAAAACAGGTAGTGACTCCCGACACAGAGTCACGTGGTCCTCCAGGTTGGGGGTTGGGTCACGGGGCTAACAACCCCTCCCTTAAAACAAAACATTGTTACAGAAACACATACAAACGAAAACCTGAATCTCTGCTTGGCTGATTGTGGAATTTCTCCAAATGGAGAACTCATGATGCGTGACAGTCAAAATCGAAAGGAAGCTGTTAGGCGGACGCCTCCACCATCATCCAAGCCTCTGCGGATTGGATTGTGGAACGTTAGGACCTTGTATGAGACTGGAAAAACTGCACAGGTTCTTCAAGAAATGCACAGGTACTGTCTAAACATACTAGGAACACGAGACCCACTTGAACCAGTCTGGACAGAAACGAATGAAAGAAGGAGAACTTTTTATCTATTCCGGAAGTGACAGAGATGGACCTCATAGAGAAGGAGTAGGAATGTTCATAAACAAGGCAACACAGAAAACATTCAGAGGTTGGGAAGCACATGGTCCAAGAATCATCATGGCCTCATTTGGAACAAAGAAAGAAGTCAAGCAAAAGGAAGTTAACAAGGTCATAAACATGAACATCATACAAGTATATGCCCAACCAACGATGCTGAAGAGGAATACAAAGACAACTTTTACAACCGCCTCCAGAGTGTGATAGACAAGCTTCCAAGTAAGGACATCAACATTGTCATGGGAGACATGAACGCCAAGGTAGGCTCCGATAACAGTCACTACGAGGAAATCATGGGCAGACAAGGACTAGGAGAAGCAAACGACAACGGGGAGAGGTTTCAGAACTTCTGTGCATTCAACAGCCTAGTCATCGGAGGAACAATCTTGCCACACAAGAGGATCCACAAAGCAACTTGGGTCTCCCCTAATGGAAGAACGGAGAACCAGATAGACCACTTCTGCATTTCTCGAAAGTTTAGACGCTCACTGGAAGACGTCAGAGCTCTGCGAGGAGCAGATGTCGGGTCGGACCACCATCTGATCCTTGGAAAGATGAGGCTGAAACTGAGAAGGTATGCACAA
>JAWQUT010000844.1:124984-169700 GCA_033807755.1 Ellobium chinense
AGGTAGAAATTGGACTCCGTAAATGGCGCTGGATTGGACACACCCTCAGAAAACCTAGTGGAAACATCACCAGGCAATCACTGCAATGGAACCCACAAGGAACACGAGGCAGGGGTAGGCCACGGGAGACATGGAAACGATGCACGGAAAGGGTCATGCGAGAAATGAAGCTCACATGGAACGAGCTTGGAAAGATGGCCCAAGACAGGGAAAGATGGAATTCTCTTGTACGTGGCCTATACCCTGCTAGGGGTGAAAGGCATTGATGATGATGACCCTCAGTGCAGCATGAAATGGGTTTCTTTCCATCAGTGACAAGTCCATGAATCAACTCACTGTTATGTCATGTGTTATGCTGATAACTTGCATGACTTGAAGGGAACCCAATTTTTAATTCATTTTTTTTTACAATACTTACCCTTAGCGTGTTAAAATTTTAAGCTGCTTTATTGTAAATAGAATATCATTTATTGCTCTGTAAAATGGAATGAACAAAATCTTAATAGAATAGGTTCATGCTTAAATTTGTTATTTCAAATATATCTCTTGCTCTCAAGTCTCAATTACAACGACAAAAAAGCTCTATAAATGGCTTATATACTTTAAAGGAAAGTTGCATCGTCGTACAGACTATGTTAAATCATACGATACCCCGTTATTCCAATAAAATAGTCTTTTAAGTGTCTGTCAACGTGATATAATGCCTCTGCCTGCCCCAGACAACATACAGGATTATGTCCTGCAAAGTCTGAATTCTTACACCCACTGCATGTGTGGCGGCCATAAGCTTACGTCAAATACATTCTACCCGCACGGCCAAGCTGTCTGGCCAGTGCTCTGCGGACGGGTGCGAATCAGTGCGAATCTTTTAATGCAACTGTAAACAGCAGCTTGTCAAACAAAATCAAGCTGAGGCAATAACAATGCAGAATACTTTACCTGGCTTACACAGTCAAACTTTACTTGTGAATTGGGATGACCAAAACCTTACTTGAAAGCTGAATAGTACATTATCAGATGATGGTATCTGTAGTTGCTGATACATCAGTGACGTCATCTATTTTGCCACAAGCCGCTGTTGTTTGGGAAAGGGGAAGAATAACTCTAGAGGCCAGGGCAAATCCTGGTCACTCCAGCTCTTTTTATTGTGTCATATTACACCCACATATGGTAGATTGTCTCGATATACACTATAAATAATTTTCAGAGAGGAAGTGTATTGGAAAACGGAAAATTATTTTTGAAGTGCATGTCCGTGTTGAAGCACATGCTAATAATTTTCAATTGCACTCAAGATACTGAACACTTATGTTTAAAATAGTGCCCTGTAGATTCCATTTCTTGTCAGCTTTTTGTCACAACACTTTTATAACTTCCATGTTGTTTAAAAAGTAATGTATTGATGTTTTATAACAATATGTCTCCCATCACTGATGTATTAGACTGCCATCTCTCTCTATTTAGAAACAGCACCAATGCGACATTAAATTTAAGCAGAATTACGATACAGACCATTACAAAAATTATAAATCAGAAAAGTAAATGACTTACACTAAAAGATGGCACATAGTTTTACTGTAACACGCGAGTTTTATAGCAAAATGCATGGTCATTCTTTCTCCTTTCTCCATTCAAGCTTGACTCATCACTTATTGTTCTCTCCTTATTATCACAAGTTAATTGAATATTGTTTTTTATCCTTGTATTTTCAGTGAACTTATTTATGGAATAACTGTTAATGACGAATATGGAAATGCGGTCACCAAATCAAAGGTAACTATAAGATATTTAGATCGAAATTTCACGAAGGAACCATGAATAAATAAAATTTAAAGATAAAATGTTCCTTTATTTGTCTGTTGGGAATATATTGCAAAATGTCATACAATATTATACATTTCATTCATGGTAATACAGCAATGCACATACTACATATCGAGGGTTGCCTGTGCAAAAGCCTTATCTTCCTTATATAATTCTTATAACGATACGGTCTTTGCGCAGGCATCCCTTTGATATATTTATAATCCATTATCACACACCAAATCTATAACAGAGTCATTATAAGTCGCCACAGAGTAGCACTTTTATCCTCTTCTAGCTTGAAAGCCAGGTGCTCATTCACATCAGAGTTGAGTGAGGAAATTGAAGTAAATTGTGTTTCCCAAGAATATCACAACATAACTGGCCTAACCCAAGAGTCAAAGCCACAAACTTCCAGTTTTCAGTTCATGACAATAACTCACAGGCTGCATGGCCACACTGGCTCCTGAATAGGTAATAAACTTTTTATGGTTGATATGGATTGCCAGAAGCTCATAGTTGGTGATGACTGTTTCGTTAAGGGGAGGCATTACACTTCCCTGGAGGGTGTAATGCAGAAAACATGCTGAACAACTCACCACTTTAAGTGCACTGGAGTCTCTGCAGACCAAAGGGTTGAATGATGCATTTTTCTTCATTAAAGATGAAGATCCTAGAATAGCTGCTATTGGTCTTAGCACCAGTTGACCAACACCAGATTTCACCCATGTCTCGTAGATACCTCAATGCATTTTCATGTATATGATTTTCTGTCTTGACCCAGAATTATGACAAATTGAGAACACCTTTTGATAATTGAATTAACCAGGATTGACTGTATTCCTTCAACAGTATGCTGCAGTCAAAGGCATCACCCAGGTTTTGACATCCAGGATATTTATAGCAGGCCCTGGCATGCGTAAGTCACCATAATAAGAATCATGAAGTCACAACATGGCAGACTTACTATTTGATGATCTCTACATTTCTCCGCCACTTACCCAATGTCTCAGACAAAACATCTTATCACAGTCATAGGCACATCACATATTTCAGAGACAAGCAGTTTTCAGCTAGACTACTTTTGTGCTTGCTACATCCCGATTCACCAATCAAACATCACTGACGAAATGAGTTACCGAGATATCAGTTAATAAACAGCACCAAAGCATTTTGCTTAACTCATACGATTTCAAATGCACACATCTAGGCCCAATGTCTCAAATGTAGTAAAATTGCCTAATTCAACTCATGACAACAAAAGTAAAACATCTCTAAAAATGTCACTGAAATGAGATAGGTGATCTGCGTATGACTATGACATATCTGGAACATTCTTTACCTCAAAGTTTTTAGCTTAATTTCCAGCTGAGTTGCTTTCCTGGTCCACAATACCCACCTGGGCTGCTTCCACCAATACTTGAAGATTTTGGGGGAGTTTCTGTCAGACTGCACTAAAGCTAGAAAACACATTTGAGACTCTAATCAAAGGAGGAATACTCACAAGGATGAGGAATTCTAATATTAAAGGGATATTATGGGGTTAATATTAATGGCCCAATCCATTGTAGTTTATAGTGCATCACTGTGAGGGACACTGCCCATTTTTAATTCAGTATATTTTGCATGTAAAATTTCACTTCAAAACGCTAAATAGTGCATATTTTTCCATTGTGAGTTGTGATTTTAGGAAATCATTATCTCAAAATGCAATTGTTACTAGAAAAATGAAAATAGATTTCACACATGTATCTAATTAAAGCATGTCATTACAGAGGCATCATACTGATATATGTTTTAAGTTTAATTCTCATTATATCCTCTGTAGAGACACCCCTTTCCCTAAGTTCTATGTAACTTATTCTTGAGATACAAATATTTAATACTGCATCAATTAATTTTAATACAGTAGAACTCTGTTAACAGGAAACTTATTGCGGGTCAAGTGAGTTTTGTTTTCCATTTACGATAAGACGTAAGGCGAAGATGTCTGATAGCATTGTTTCTAGGTGACGGCTTCAATGGCTTTGACTGGTTATAGCATTGTGTCTTGTCGAGGACCGCATACATTGTCACCATCTCTGATTGACACAATATTCACCATATGCCCAGCCTTAATTTCATGCGCCAGACCACCAATGGACAAGGAGAGAGAAAACTGCTACAGCAGCAGCTCATTGTTGCCTCTCTCCTCCACTATTTTCCTCTTGGTGATACATCACTTACCATGTTACTAAAGGTTCCAGAAACTCACAATATGGTTAACCATAAAATTTTACAGTGGAGAAAGAGGTTCTTTTAATTGGGGGTTTTCTTTTCTATCAGATAAACGAGAGTTTGGGTAAAGTGCTGTCATGTTTAGTGAGCTCTACAGTGGGTCTTCAATACATGTATGAAATCTGGTGGTGAAGTAATTTTTGGGAAGTGAAGTAATAATTTGGGATACACTCTGAGAGCTTGTTACACCTTTGTAGTTGTTGCAGTGTGTTTGCTATGACCAGTTTTCCTATGATCACTTGATATTTCCAGTGATTCTTCCCGCCATAATGGAGAAACTGGACAAAACCAGAATTTTCCTGCGTAACAAGTGGTTGAGTCCAGTATTTCAAGTGTTGTTCTCTGGCTTCATGTAAGTCAATGCAATATCCTGTTTCATAATCCTATCACCCTTATTGTCACACCATCGTCATCATCATCATTTGTAGTCATCTCTATGATTATTATCATTCATTATTTTTTAGATATTTCCTTTGAATTGCACAATGAAATAGAAAACAAATAGAGGATGTGTAAGAAAACAAATAGAGGATGTGTAAGAAAACAAATAGAGGATGTGTGAAACATAGGTCTTTAAAATTATTTTTGAAGTGTTGAGTATCTTTTGTCAGGCATGAGATTAAATATAGCAATTACGATACAGTAAGATCATAATTATCAACCAATAAAGAAATGAGTACATCATTATCACAATCACCATCATCGTCAGTGTTAAAAAATGATAAAAAACTACTGTTATTTCACAGGTTTTTAATGGAATGTAACAAAAACTTTGTTGAATCAGTTTTAGACATTTTGGCATTATTTTTCTTCAAAGAAAGAACTTGGCAACATTTTTATTTGTTTCATTTCAGACTTCTGTTCACCGTACCTATTGGGTGTGCCCTTTTCCCGCAGAGATGGTATGACTTTTGTCACCACATGTTCAGTTTCAGTATTTGTCATTACAGCCAAAACACCATGTTTAATGAAATTTTATGTTCTGTTTATGTTCTAGAGACACATACTATTTGATTGAATACTTTAGAAGCAAACATGCTACATGTAATAATATACTTACAGTATCTGCCCTTACTTTGTGTTGGAAATAGAGTGGAAGTTTTTGAGATCCAGCTATGTCAATTTTTACACAGTATTATGGATTAAGAGAAGTACCTGTTTCATTGATGATAGTGTTCAGGCAGCATTTATTTACTATTTATTTAGGCCTTTATGTCATTATTGTTGTTATGTCACATATCATAGATGAATTCAGGGTATGGTAAAGCTTAATCTCTTTTATCACCGACTTGTGACAATATGTGTATTGTGTATTTACTAGTAGGTATTCTGTAGGTCATGTATGTCCTGATGCCTAGGAAATGAGTTGTCATTATTTCTTCTGCTTTGCAAATCTCTTATTATCTTTTGCCTTGTGTACCACAACCAAGACAGCTTTCCATCTTATGGATAATGAAGATATTCTTTATATTCTCTTTCTGCCCATAGCTCAATTTCCAGCAGTCAGCTCTCCATCCTGGACTCGAAGCGAGTGGAGGAACTGAAGAAAGAAGGGAGGATACAACTGCCAGAGAAACTGTACTTTAACAAGGGCTTGTAAAGGGTTTGTTACAGCATCTGCCATGCAGATTTTTTATAAAATCCAGACCACTATGTGATCTGGGACTCTGTTAGGGCTGTCCAAGCCCATCCTTATTCTGCTATACTCAGGACTAATACTTTGTAGCTAAGCTCTTTTATTGTGTAGGATTTATTTATGATTGTTTGGTAGTTTGCCTGAAAAACTGTGTGATGGACCGTAAGAAAGGGATCTGCAGAGAAGAAGTGTTTGCGGTGCTGAATTTACCCATAAGGTGAAAAGAAGTCTACAGCCTTTCAGCCTTCTCCTCCTTCCTGTCTTCCTTTCCTCACCTTCCAAACCCCCAATCCATCACTGCCATCAACCTCGCTCCTTGTAATTTTATTTAATGCTCCCTGGCCTTTTTAAATGCTCCCTTCTTGATAGTCCTGCTGACCCTTAAGAAGCAAAAGTAGAAGTTGGCATGTGAACCTGATGTAGCTTTGAAAAATCAGATTTGTAAATCCAGATTTGTAGAATTAGCTTAAGAAGCCGGTCCGAAGAATTAAAAAATGGAGATGATTTTGAACACTGGCACCCACAAAAAGAGCATTTCCAGCTCAGAGAGAGTCTGCCTTCAACAGTTCAGGTCAGTTGAAGTTCAGATAGCTTAATTATGGCCTGCAGCACATTGAGTATTCTTTTATTCTTTATATTGGATTCGAAGAGTTGATTCAACTCAAAAAGCCTTATCTGTGTTAATGGTGAATGGTGAGATTGATGTTCTGGATATGTACACTACTGACTCGTGTCATGTAGACTTAGCATTTTAGAATAAAAATATTTGACCATAAGGTCCTTTCTGGTAGCCCATTGCACAGAAGTACTAAGTAGTAAAGACTAGACTCGAGACATTGACATGCTTCTATTAGCTTGGCTTGAGATTTGACTTCAGATATAACCATTGTGATAGCTAGTTAACACTCCTAACGCAAGATGTGTTGGGTCCAAGCTTCCTGCTGGCGGCTGACCACTGTTGCAGATAATGACCGTTGCATGTGTTGTCTGCCCTGCCAACCAGCTGCCGCTGGAGTGCAAAATTCTACTGTTGCACCCAATGTTATGCGTGGAGATGCGTATATATTCTTTTGCTGCATTCAAACGTAGCGTGCGGATGCTACAAAATATTCTATCACAGTATCATGAGGGTTAATTATTTTAATCAGAGCAATAAAGAAATTTAATACTCGTTGCAATATTTTGTGTATATACTTAATATGCCAAGTGGAGCTCATGTGTTGGAGCCATATTCATTTTTTTTGTTTTGCGGTGCTGAGTGAAGTGAAGCAAAGACGAATTATTTATGTTGTTAAACTAGATTTTCACTGTGATGCTGTTGACCCCAATGGGACATATGACATACACATAAGTCCTCACCTTTATTGGCAATATTTTAAGCCTTTCTCACAGGGAGACTGAGTTAGTGTTGGGGACAGCACTGTGTGTGAGGGTTTCAGGATGTTGCGATAAGTGTCTATAAAACATGATATAGCAAAGGGATTAAGGTTATAGCTCTTTCACATACAGTTTTGTAAATTGTAGTTTTCCAGCTTTAGTCTGCAATTTCTCAAACTTGCAATTGTCTAGCTTGACTTGATAAATGTTTGATGAATTTTGTGGAAAATATTTCTGAAGTTTATTGCCTGCAAAGATGGATGTTGTTAGAGACGCCTTCCCATACCTTTGTACAGTCCCTTGTCTGAATGTTAGCTTTTCCTTAACTCTACCATTTCTCATGTAGGACTGTACATTCCACATCATCCTTACTGAATGATGGCAGCTCCTTTTAAGGACAATTTTTTTCCATGCTTCTGTTATTCCAAGGAGTTGTAGTTAAGCAAAGTCTGTTGTACCGAAGGTTATCATTGTAGAAACTTGTTGGTGAAGTTCTTTTTTGTTCCTTTTAGCAACATTCAGGTCAGACTTGGATTAAACTTGCTATGTAGATTGGCCATGACGAATAAGTTCTTTTCTCAAGGCACTGTTCTTTGTTGGAGGAAACATCACAGAATGGACCACTGTGAGTTATTATGCACGGATGGTGACCCAGGCATCATAAGCCACAACTCCAACGATCGTTACTTTCGCTTTCTATGTTTCCATTGTCAGAGGAATATGACTGCCTGATATGGTGTGTTACAATGGTGCTTTTGTAAGCCAATGCAGCTTTCTGTTGTGGTGGCAAAATTTGATGATGATGCAGTCGCACTACTCTTTTATCATTACAGTCATATTTTGTCTAAACCGGAAGTGAGCTTTTTTGGAGTTGACTAAGAATGATCTGTGAGGATTCACTTCTTTTATACTGATAGACTCTCGGTAATTTGATCAAAAGAGGACTACTGGATAAATTTGCACCCCTATGTTTGAAAGATGGGATCAGTATTAATTCTCTTTGAAGATTTGTTGACTAACGTGTAGGTCAAGCAACTTGGGTAAAGGTTCTTGATATTAGCCAATACTGTTTATATTTTCACAACACAGTGTTTGTTAGTACTCTTGCCATTTTATGTGAAATTACAATTAGTTATATTTCATTGCTTTAATATTATGCCATACATGATTTTTATTTTATTTTGCCATTTTGTTTTCAAACTTTTATATCATTTTGATGTGCCATGAGTTGTGAAGTGTTGTTTGTGTGCTGTCAGCTGCAAAAAGAGACCCCACAATGAGACGCATTAGTTGCAGGATTGAGAGCATCACAGTTATTCCCTAATTCCTACTGTAACCAGTATAACTTTACACTGTCTAATACAAATTATGACATCCTTAATATTTCCTCTATCTAACTGTATTTTAGTTCACATAATGCAATAGATGAACAGTATTGTGGTCAGTATAAAAATGACCCCATTTCTTTCATGAAATCCTTAAATGCAAAAAAAAAAAAAAAAGTATTCCTGAAAATTTAGTAGTATGAAGGGGTACCTTTGCAGAGACAGTATTTTTGTAAAGACCGTTTTATGCAGGCTGGGGTCGGATTCCCAGTGTACAGAAAATTTTAACAATGATGCTCTGGCATATTCCCAGTAAAGTAGAAAGGATCACACATACAGCTTAGATACTCAGGCACAGAGAGGCCTGCTTAATTCAGGGGGCCAGGGCTTGCAAGGTTATGATCACTTTTGCAGTGGAACATGAAATGGGCCAATGATACTTGTTGGAATGTTATTGCAAAGTTCTAATGCTCCTCAGTGTTTTACACTGTATGCACAAACTGCCGGTACCTGTCACTGCAAGCACTGTATACCAGTTTTCTTGAACATGTGTATTTTTCAGCTTTATCCCCTCCTCTTGCAGAAATCTGTTTATGTAATAAATTTGCTGATATATTTAGATGACCAGAGTGGTATGGCAGGTCCACCCAGTAGTGATCTGGACTTCTTCAATACTAAGCCAGAGACATGTTTCATAGTTCATGTGCTGGTGTATCAGGGCCGTTTAATCCTCAGTTAGATTTACTCTTGGGTGCTTTTGGCTTAGGCCAGTGCTATTCTTGGGGTCAAAATATGTAATCAGATTTAGCATTGCATTTAAATCCGACTTGATGTACATAAACAAATTGCTGTACCAGAGTTTGTTAACCTGAAATGGTGCAAAACATTTTGACAGATTAACCTGCTGATATTAGATTATCCTGTTATACCATAAAACTCCTTGCATGTCTCTGCTTCATGAGAACAAAGTCAAGGTGCTCAAGACAGATGTATGTTTAAGTATACCACAATTTGCCATTCTTCCTTTTCTCCTATTGCTCAGTTTAGAACTGACTGGATTTATATAAACATTGCATTTACCAGAATATGTGCGGAATTGAAATTTGTGCACGTGTTGTTATTGAATGCCTTGTGTGTTGTCTGTGTTGACATGATTACCAGATTTGTGGTAAACAACCGCTTATGTCACCATGAATGATATGTATGCATACCCATGCACTGCCATGAACTGCTTACCCATGCACTGCCATGAGCAAGATGAGTTGTTAAACTGTTTTGAGTTTGTAAGTTCTGCTGATAGCTGAGGTGATTAAGACAGTAAGATTCTCACATACTAGTGGCCTAAGTAAGACACTGAGTTCTCACTACTTAGTTACAACAGATAGAAATGAATAGGATTGTTGAGGAGTTGCCCAACAACTTACTTAAGCATCACCTAATGATATCCATTCCTCTTAGCTGCAAATCACTATGATAGGTTGGCAACCTCATGACTACTACTTATGTAATAAACTGCAGATTTACTGTAGAAGTGTTGTTTTGTTTTTTATCATTATCGCGAAAACTGGGAAATAGACTTTTGCAAGAATCTAATTTCGCAAGCCTCACAGGATGATTTTTGTATGTGTGTAATCGCACTGACATCATAGAGTAATTACAAGTGTCGTTACACGACTTGAAAGATAAAAAACAACTTTGGCTGATCTTTTTTTTTTTGTCTTTTCCATGTGAATGTTCGTGATCTTAAAGGCTAGGCCTACTCCAATGACGAGCTTGATAAATTCAAACAATCAAAATAGTTGTGCTTTTTAAGACTATGGTTGCACACACTCATTTTGACTGTGTTTTGTTTATTGCCCTTTAAAAAATTTTAAACACAACTTTTTTTCAGCAGGAAGAGGGTTTCATAAGCCAAGCTCAGTGTGCATAATTCACAAAAATTAGATTGTCATGAAAAAAAAACCAAAACAACTTCTATGGTATACACATAGTATGATAATGTTGTTTCTTTATTCTGTTTTCAGCATGTGATTTGGGAATACAGCATACAAGGAGGTTGATGAAAGAATGAGAGTGGTTTGGATGAATTGAAGTGTTAATGAACATTCCTGGAAATGTCCTAGATGTAAATCATACCAATGCAAATTTCCAATAGTAGCAAGATTTTGATGTGGCAGAGCTGCCAGTTGTCAGGATTTTTGTAGATTTTAAAAAGATTTGTTAAGATTCACTCTTGTGCATGACTGGAAACACTTTTGTTTCACCTTATTCGACAGGATACAGATATGCAGTTTAGAAGACTTTTCTGTCATTCTAGTGTAAGTTTTCAAAATGTGATCTTTCTATTTTCTTCATGTAATAAGACATAAAGACTTTCTTTTTCTGAGACAAACATGTTTCATTCAGTGTGCGTTTTGTTGTCTAGGTATGGAGTGTTGGGACACACTGGTCTGCATGGTTGTCCTGATTAACACAGGTAGCCAAGCTTCATAGGGTAACGCATTTTTCACTTTCATAAACACACTGACATAACAAAGAGATCAAATTAATATTTGTTCCTCTCACGTTGAATTGATTAAAACCAAGAAGGTGTACCGTGCAGTATGTATATTTTTATTTTCAAACTCAATTAAAAACAAATATAGAGAAAACATGCAGGCATGAAACAAAAAAAACCTGTAAAATAAAAAAAATTTTAAAAATCTACTTTGCACACAAACTAAGGAGAAAAGAAAGAAAAGGAAAAAAAAACTGGCCCCACACACACTGTTTTCTGTTACATAAGATCACTATGAATAAGGTGGACAGCTTTGCAAGATCTAATGTTTCATGAAACTTGCATCCACCATCACTGTTACATGCCACTTCTAAATACCAAAATCGAATACACATTTATCCATTCATAATAATCTTCATTTTGTTTTCTTATATTCTGCCAAGAATTTCAGATGAATTTATGTTTAGCTTGACAGAAAAAAAAAACCAAAAACAAGTCCCTATCTAGTCTCCAAACAGGATCCCTGGGAGACTTAAATTTTTAAAAAAGAGCAGCCAAGCAAAGCTTCGCCATGCTAAAAAGTGACCTTTCTGAAAATGCTGAAGAAGGCTTTTAATGTGACTGCACTAGGCAGGCTGACTCCCACCTCTTGTTAACTTCTCAGCTGCATTTTTCAGTCACAATGTTTGTTTACCATTCGTTTTCAGCATTACTCAGTAATTCACACTTATGAGCCTCACCCTGAAGTCATGACAAATATGGGATTATTTGTCCTGGCTGGCTGACTCAAAAGGGTGAATTCTTTATGTAAGGGACTGTAGCTTTCCTTGAAATTTCCCCTGTACTTACAAACTTTCACAGCAAAGAAAAAAACAAAACCAAAAAGTAAAATATGACAAGAGTTGTGTGGATCTGAGTATTGAATGAAAAGTCACTGCTGGCTGGACATTTCAATAAGTGTTGCCAGTTAAAAACTGTTTCTGTTATTAGCATATGGAGGGAGAGAGATATCAAATGTTGTGCATGCATTCTGTTTATAAACAACCATAAAATCTTATTATCGAAGGACAATGGTACATTAAGCATCAAACATAAGGAATGATGATATTTGCATGGCTTTGCTCAGAGAGCAATGATGTGATTCTTCCACCTTTTCTTAGCTTACGTAAGGCAAAGCACACCAAAAAAACACTTTCTGACATTTCTGAGAGCTTCTATTTTCAACTCTGGATCTCTTATGTTATGGCAGAAGTAGATATGTGCATATGGTTTTTCCTGGTGTTTTGATCATACAGTATGTTAACTTACAAGCTAGACATCAAATTCACATGACTGTAACACCTGGAAATGCCACAGACATGTCTACATCTGCCATAATGGCCTATAGTCACTATAGAGATGTGAATTTGAAAATAGAACTCTCTGTAACGATACAGCTTTGTATTTCACAGATAGATTTGAAGAAAAGAGCAGTTGTATGAAACTTATCACCCCTCACTCTCTCTTGCTTCCCCTCCCCATCACTTTTTTCTTCTAATAATAATAATGCGGTTTATAAGTCTCGTATCCAGGCTAATGCCCGCTCACGCGACTTCACACTATCATTACCCCAGCAGGCTTGATCACTCTAGGACTTTCTCGACTCCCTGGAGAGCATACAGTGCCGCTGCCATTTATAGGCACTGATCACTAGCATTCTGACAATATCTTCCACTGCCTTAAGCCAGGTACCCATTTTATAGACGGGTGGACTGAGGAAAATGAGAATGAAATGCTTTCCCAAGGCACTTACAACATGACCGTGGTCGGGAATCGAACTCATGACCTTTAGATCTTGAGTCCAACGCCGTAACCATTAGGCCACGCTGCTCNTATGTGTGTAATCACACAGACATCATAGAGTAATTACAAGTGTCGTTACAGGACTTAAAAGATAAAAACAACTTTGGCTGATCTTTATTTTGGTTTGTCTTTTACATGTGAACGTTCGTGATCTTAAAGGCTAGGCCTACTCCAGTGACGAGCTAAATGAATCCAAACAAACAAAATAGTTGTGCTTTCCATGGTTAAGATGGCACACACTCATTTTGACTGTGTTTTGTTTATTGCCCTTTAAAAAATTTTAAACACAACTTTTTTAGCAGGGAGAGGTTTTCATAAGCCAAGCTCAGTGTGCATAATTCACGAAAATTAGATTGTCATGAAAAAAACAACTTCTGTGGTATACACATAGTATGATAATGTTGTTTCTTTATTCTATGTTTTCAGCATGTGATTTGGTAATATGACATACAAGGAGGTTGATGAAAGATTGAGAGTGGTTTTGGATGAATTGTAGTGTTAATGAACATTCCTGGAAATATCCTAGATGTAAATCATACCAATGCAAATTTCCAATAGTAGCAAGATTTTGATGTGGCAGAGCTGCCAGTTGTCAGGATTTTTGTAGATTTTGAAAAGGTTTGTTAAGATTCACTCTTGTGCATGACTGGAAACACTTTTGTTTCGCTTTATTCGACAGGATACAGATATGCATTTTAGAAGACTTTTCTATCATTCTAGTGTAGTTTTCAAAATGTGATCTTTCTATTTTCTTCATGTAATAAGACATAAAGACTTTCTTTTTCTGAGACAAACATGTTTCATTCAGTGTGTGTTTTGTTGTCTAGCTATGGAGTGTTTGGACACACTGGTCTGTATGTTTGTCCTTCGTATATGGACATTGGTCACTATTTCTGGGTAAATCCCATATGTGATTTGAGGAAGTAAAAAATCGGGTTACAGCATGAGTAGCGTTTAGCAAGGGACCAAGGGAGC
Organism: Ellobium chinense; assembly: GCA_033807755.1. NCBI lineage: Eukaryota > Metazoa > Mollusca > Gastropoda > Ellobiida > Ellobiidae > Ellobium > Ellobium chinense. The sequence goes on from JAWQUT010000844.1 coordinate 138,717, forward strand.
CAACAAGAAAACTAAAATGTGTACAAAGGGGACTAGAGTGGGCACAAAATTCTACATGATTGCAGTGTACAACAAATTCTTGTATAGACAGGGGGAGCTTTAACCCTGTTGCAGTGAATTTGAAGTTCCACACCTGCCACTTATGCTGAAAGATGGTAGTGAAAATTGGGCAAGGTGCATAAGGTCCATTTTCAACATAGTCCACAGAAACTCTTTTCCACTTGATCATATACTAGACATTGTCATGTAGATCTTAAATGTGTTTGTTGGCACTTTTATTATGGCTTGTCATTTTATATAGGACAAACTAATATTTCCAAATATCTAAAAATGTGAGTACTATTTGATGCCAATATCATTGATATTTGATTTCAGTAATCTAGCATCACAATCATTCCATCAGACAGGCCTGCCTGCCAGGCTAAGAAGTCAATATAAAGATCTGCTGTTTAAAAAAAAGAAGTGTTTTCATAATGTTGTCATGGTTTCAGCTTCATATACTTATATTTTGTTTCATATTTCATGGCTTTTTATTTTCAAAGCAATTATGAAATGTTACAATTGAAATGAAGGTCTTGAACATGTCAATTAACTTAATTTTTGGAAGTGAGAACTTATCTAAGGACCATCATTTTGAGTCTTCCCTATTGTTATCGACTGAAGCACAGTCCTAATATCGACTGAGGCGTAGTCTTAGCATTGATCAAAGCATGGGCCTAACTCTGTTAATGTGAAATAGGGAAATTTTGTTTCAAATCCCCCAAATTTGCAAAAGGCGGTGAAATTGCACCAAAATTTGCAAAACTTGCAAAAATAACTTCCGTCATTTTGTTACATTTATAACGTTTTGCAAGGTTACTGTGGTACAATATTATTTCACAGTTGCAGAAATGGAACACAAGTTTTCTGTGTTCCTTTTGATGTAATATTGTGAGCATGGCATAAAGAAGTGCATTGTTTAAGGGGGGGGTGCGCCTCCTGGGAGTGAAATCGTGAATGCTTGAACTAGGGACTTTTTAAGCTTTAAATTCAGATTCAGCATGGTCAAATTAGAGGAAAACTGTGGATTTTTGTTTGTTTTGTGTACGGTTGCCATGGCAACGCCGCCATATTGGATTTCGTGTGTTGAAAATGAGCTATTTTCAAAAGCCTAAGCCTCCTAGAGTTTTGAATGTGATCATTTCAAATGTTGTACACTTATAAAATAGCTCTATAAAAATAATAAAATGCATTTGTTTTTTGTTTATTTATCATACAATGTCAGTAAAAAATTTTTGAAATATGTGTGTTGACGGATGTGTATTTTTCTCAATTTTCCACCAGATAATCGACTTTTTTTCAAAAACGTGAATTAAATCTGGAAAAAAGGATGCATTTTATTAAAACACTTTCTATGGGATAGATATATTCCAAGTTTGAAGTCAGTCGGTTTAGAAATAAAAAAGCCTTAGGGAAAAAAGTGGAGAAAAACAACATTTTGAGAAAAACGCATTTGAAGTTTTGATAGCGCGTTTATACAAGGCTAAGATGACACCTAGAGGTGCCCTTTCAGGGCATAAAACGGATGCTTCTGGCCTCAACGGTTATTTTTCTCATAGCAGAAGAGGTCAAAGTGTCTAAAAATACTAAAAGCCCAGTTTCAATATTTTAACCCCTAGACCCCCTTTTCAGAAGGCGCACCCCCCCTTAACCCTCTTAACCAAGATTGGCAAAATTTGCAGAAGAAATCTAAACCTGATTAACACAGGTAGCCAGGCTTCATAGGGTAACGCATTTTTCACTTTCAGAAACACACTGACTTGACGAAGAGATCAAATTACTATTTGTTCTTCTCACATTGAATTGATTAAAACCAAGGTGTACAGTGCAGTAATGTTTATTTTTATTTTCAAACTCAATTAAAAACAAATATAGAGAAAACATGCAGGCATGAAACAAAAAAACCTGTAAAATTAAAAAAAAAATAAAATCTACTTTACACACAAACTAAGGAGAAAAGAAAGAAAAGGAAAAAAAACTGGCCACACACACACACACTGTTTTCTGTTACCTAAGATCACTATGAATAAGTTGTACAGCTTTGCAAGATCTAATGTTTCATGAAACTTGCATCCACCATCACTGTTGGATGCCACTTCTAAATACCAAAATCGATTACACATTTTTCCATTCATAATAATCTTCATTTTGTTTTCTTATATTCTGCCAAGAATTTCAGATGAATTTTTGTTTAGCTTGACAGAAAAAAAACCAAAAACACAAGTCCCTATCTAGTCTCCAAACAAGATCCCTGGGAGACTTAAATTTTAAAAAAAAGAGAGCAGCCAAGCAAATCTACGCCATGCTAAAAAGGGACCTTTCTGAAAATGCTGAAGAAAGCTTTTTATGTGACTGCATTCGGCAAGCTGACTCCCACTTCTTTTTAACTTCTCAGCTGCATTTTTCAGTCACAGTGTTTGTTTACCATTCTTTTTTAGCATTACTCAGTAATTCACACTTATGAGCCTTACCCTGAAGCCGTGGCAAGTATGGGATTATTTGTCCTGGCTGGCTGACTCAAAAGGGTGAATTCTTTATGTAAAGGACTGTAGCTTTCCTTGAAATTTCCCCTGTACTTACAAACTTTCACAGCAATGAAAAAAACAAAACCAAAAAGAAAAATATTACAAGAGTTGTGTGAATCTGAGTATTGAATGAAAAGTCACTGCTGGCTGGACATTTCAATAAGTGTTGCCAGTCAAACTCTTTCTGTTATTAGCATATGGAGGGAGAGAGATATCAAATGTTGTGCATGCATTCTGTTTATAAACAACCATAAAATCTTATTATCGAAGGACAATGGTACATTAAGCATCAAACATAAGGAATGATGATATTTGCATGGATTTGCTCAGAGAGCAATGATGTGATTCTTCCACCTTTTCTTAGCTTACGTAAGGCAAAGCACACAAAAAAACCCCACCACTTTCTGACATTTCTTTTATTTTCAAGTCTGGGTCTCTTATGTTATGGCAGAAGTAGGTATATGCATATGGTTTTTCCTGGTGTTTTGATCATACAGTATGTTAACTTATAAGCTAGACATTAAATTCCCATGACTGTAACACTTGGAAATACCACAGACATGTCTACATCTGCCATAATGGTCTATAGTCACTATACAGATGTGAATATGAAAATAAAACTCTCTGTAACAATACAGCTTTGTATTTCACAGATAGATTTGAAGAAAAGAGCAATTGTATGAAACTTTTCGCCCCTCACTCTCTCTTGCTTCCCCTCCCATCACTCTTTTCTTCTATGGTGGTGAGCCCTTTTGTAAGCTTTTTTGAGAAAACTGGGTGGCTTTTGAGTCATTTTGACTTCAAAAAGCTGAAAAACGTTTGAAATTTCCCTCCTACACTTAATTCAGTAAAGGGAGATAAGTGCTCTTCTCCCTACATCCCACCCCCTCCTTCTCACATCAGTTCCCCCACAACTTCATCTCACAAATATCTCTACAAAACACCATCTTCAAGAGCTAATGAGTTGAAGGCACACTGTACAACTGAAAAACAACATGTCAAAAATACAGCAGATCATTTTCCGTCTCCTTTCATTTCAATCAGCACAAGACTTGGAGCTGAATTTTGGTAGAAATGTAGCATATATATAAAACCTCTATGATGGCTTGCAGTGGATATGTAAGAGCAAATAACACAGCAAGAGAGCAGAAATACAAGGACAAAAGCCAGAAGGCATTGATATGCAGTATATATATACATGTATTCAAGGGTGCCGCTCACTGTTCATGAAATTCTCAGAACTTTCTGCAGTATCACAGTGATTACTGTATTTCACTTAGTTGAAACACAAATGCATAAAAACAAAATAGTTTATATTTTATAGTATTTATTGTTGTGTGTTTACTGGTCTGAGCACCTGCCAATTTGTGGACACATTTTCTTTGAAACAAATGATCAAACCAAATCTCCATACGTTTAAACAGCTTTTCTTTTAATAATGATCGAATGCAGCGCTATAAATAAATGTAAAGCTGAAAAAAAAAAACCACAGTTTTTCTTGATAAGTTGATGCCAGCATCCTTTAAAAACTCTCAAATCTGAGGAATTTGGCCTCATACTGTGAACTTGGCTGCAATCAGTAAAACAGACATCGTGCACATGGTTGCCGATTTTAAAAATGGAACAGGCCGTATGGATGTGTGGAAATCCATTTTCTATAAATCGGGTAGCGGGAGATACGTAACTATGGTATCCTTATGGCTATGCACAAAATCATGTTCTTCTCTTTTTAATTTATAGTAGGAGTGTGAAGGAATGAATGCCAACTGCAAACACTTATGACAAACAACAAAGAGCAAAGAAGACTGAAACAAATTTTTAGCTAATGATTTTTCCATTCATACTGTCTCAGATTGATGTCTGATAGTCCTATCTGAAACACAACATTCTCTGGAGAATTCTCTGAAGAGCGGCATCCCTATTCATGTTATCACCTCCTTTGTGCTATGCAGAGAGAACTGATACTAAAATGTCTTTATTTGAAATATGAAAGCAAATCCATCTCAGTCAGGGCAGTGCCCACAAACATTTGTAGGCGGGGCTTGTCTACTGACAGTAATGATTGGATGGCGCTGAAAAGTGAGCTCTTACAGTACAGCTGTGCCAGAACAAGCACTGAGCAATTTTCTACTGCTAGAATGTCTACCAGCAGGCAGACTTATGAATGTCGTGAAATTACCAGAAAAACTGATCAGAAGATTCCTTTTCTGCAACCCATTCTTCACTTGAGTTACAGACAATACCAAGTCTCTGAGAAGCAAGTTAGGCAGATCCATCATAAGCACAGTTTTGACATGCAAAAGATGATAGAACACTTTTCTTATGAAATGTTTTCTTAACAATTCTGATGCTATAGATAGATATAATGTATCCAATGGCACAGTCTTTGCCCTAACATCACAAGCTCTTGTTTCTGCTTTGTTTCATACTTCGAAAAGTTCTCCATGACTGGCACACAATGAAAATGCAAATGAAACAAATATACTGGGCTCACTGATTGAAAAAAAAAAATAAATATCAATGATCTGTAATGCAGATCTTGGGAACAATTTCAAACAATAACTTGACCAGAAAAGAATAGAATATGACAAATGGCTAGAGTGATAAGGCACTGTGTTCCATGGAAGATGCACTCCTCTAATAGGCCATGGAGAAAGAAAACAAGTCACATGTATGACATATTATGTAAACTTCAACATAAGGCACAACAAAATATAAGTCTTAGTTTGAGCTTAACTGCTATGAGACATAGAGATTTTATTAACAAAACCTAAGAGCCTATTCTGATGTCACACAAATCATTTACAACTTTTCTGACCAAATGGTTAATAAGAGATGCTGTTCATGTTTTAAGAAATTTTCTGAACTTTCTGTTCTTTGATATGGATTACATGATTTAACTCTTCAACCCCGAGCGGACGGTGGCACCGCCCAGTGAAAGGTCACATATCCCCGAGCGGACGCTGCCACCGTCCGATGCCAATTGATAAATTGAAAAATTACGTCTGAACGTGAAATAAAATTCCGGGATTAAAGAGTTAACTGAAACATATCATCTTCAGTTGCAATGTGCATCAGATGGAGATTGTTATTTTCAGAAAGAAACACGCATGTGGAAAAATTAGGAAGAGAAGCAGCAAGACAAAGAATAAAAGCAAACATTATCCATGCAGTTTCTTGCAGTGATATCAGTGAGCCTTCTCTGACTAAAAGGCCACATTCTCTGACTTCAGAAAATTCTCTGAGGAAGGCATCTCTGTTAACAAAAAAAACCTAAAAAAAATGTGTTTTGCGCCAAACACTATACTGTCTTAAGACCAATTAAAGTATTGATGAGTTCTTTCATCAGATGTAACATGTAACATGTTTAGTTCAAACAATGCAAGAAGAAAATTCTGCACAATAATTCATAGATACAGAAAATGAGCATCAATAAACCATATTCCACCTAAGCATTCTTTTCATCTTCCTTCTGTTATTTTTTAATACATTTTACTGATTTCTGTATAAAACGCTCAAGAGAAAATTAATTGAAATACAGAAATGGAGACCAGAAAATGAGAAATATATAAAAGAGAAAAAATTGCAACCAAGAAATTCTCTGCATAATGAAAAAAAGAATGAAGAGTGAGAAATAGCGTTTACACTAAGTAAACAAAGCATAGCAAATAAAAGTTCGAAGAAAATATAAATTACAATGAAGTAGCCACGGGTCACTGTGGCCCAGCCTTTCAGCCTGTGACTGACGATTTTTCTGTTTTTGTGTTTGTTAATTTGAAAACTTCAGAAGTGTTTTTTTTTTTGTGAGCCAAGAGGATCTAATTTTCCAATTTTGCATAACTGAGCAAGAATCGGAACAATTACTTCTACAGACAAAAGTTTCCTTCAAAATTTTATTAAAGGGATAACTTTTATCAATGAAACACAAATGCTGTTATTTCTGATGACTGTTCCTCATTCTTTGAACATTATCAATTATGGAATCTTTTCCTTCCAGGATGATGCTAGTTTTGGTGATTTTAGTATAAAATTTCATCTCTCGGATTATTCTAGACCTGTACTGGTGCACACATGAGAAAACAATCATACAAAGCGCATGAAAATTAGATCCTTGCAAAAAGCCATTCCTTGCTTTTTGGAAAACTTTTATCTTCATAATACAAAAAAAAAAAAATCGGAAAAAGTTTCTTGACCCCACACTTTATTTTAGTTGATTAGATAGAGAAAGGGATGTATAAGATGGAGAGAGAGTGCAGTCTAATATTATAGATCAGGATAATCCAGTCTCCAACCTAATGAGATTTCTCTTCTATGACCCAGTGGCTAGTACTGTATATTTTGGCGGAAGGGCAAAGGTGGGCATGAACAGGCTACAGCCCACACAGTGGGTCATCAATATGAGTCACTCCAGTGACTGGGACCTGTGTAAATAAAAAGGCCAGACCAAGTTGTATAAGATAACAAATAATGGGCACATTCACGGGTTACATGAAATTAAAACATCAAACTTATTTATAAGCATAGCGACACACTTGTAGACATTATTACATTTTATTTTGTGGAGTTTGATGTCACTGAAACTGATTGCCTTTACTGCACTAAACAGAACTTCAACGATATCATTGCCTATACATAAACTGTAATTTAATCTACTGAATAGATACAAAACCTGAATTATTGATACAGTGCATATCATCACTCCAGTTTACAAGTGTCTCACATCCATGAGGTGCAATCCTGGGATTCTTCCAAGGTGTGTTTGGAATAGATGAAGAGCAGGATTAGAGTTAGGAGCAAGATAAGGGAAGAGAGAGGATCCTAAACCACGTCTAAGGACTCTCCAGTCCAAAGGATGCATTCTCTAGATAAAACCCTGCCTCAAATACTGTACTCCATCAGCAGGTTTATGCCAAATGGACAAACAACACTTGTAAACTGTGGTGATCAGCACTGAACTAGCTCAAACACATACAAGTTGAAGGGAAAAAGTGGAGAGCGAAAATAGACATTAAATCCATTAAGTGTATGAAAATATTGATGGAGGTACAAAACATCTTGAGGTGTGGTATTACTATTAGAGTATTAGAGATATCAAACCTTCACAAGTTCTTTCATGATGAGCTAAAAAGAAGATGAGAAAAATGTATGGGACACAGTTTGCGTACAGATGCAAAACTGATATGATGTAAAAAAAAATAAAGATAGTAGCTGGAAACTAACTCAGTGGCCATACTTCTCAATGTAAGAATGCAAGAAAGAATGGGAAAAATATGCAGAGAAGATACCAGAGAAAGAACTATGTTCATTTTGCTGCTGCTAGGTGAGTATGTTTCATACACACTAAGTTTACCACTGCCACTGAAACATCTAGATATCCTAGCATCTATCAAGTCCTAATAAAGGGAGGATACCAAAGAATCTCAATATGGTGGATGTTAAATTCAAGGTTACCTCCCTTCGACCAGTAGACTGCAGTAAGCATGATTTCAAGACAATTTCAAAATAATCATCTTCAAAACAAGACAAAATTTACAGCAGCAAAACGATGAAAAAAAAAAAAGGGAGAGGGATGGGGGTCCAGAATTGTTGTTTTGAATACTCTGAGATAAGGATATAAAACATAAAGGGCACAACCTTTTTGAAACTTTGTCATTGTTTAAAAATATTATTGAAGTGGAAGACATTCTGCTTTCAGGCACAACTACAGTAGAATTCTGTAACAATGAATAATGCTGCACAGTTTAGAATAGATCAATAAAATGTCAAAAAGTAATGACTTTAGGAAAACTGCTCTGAATGTACATGAAGAAACTAGCAGCGTTCCTATTGCCATGACAGTGATATAATTCAATGCTTAGGCTTAAAAGTCTGTAACTTTTCAAAAAGCACTGGATGCTTAGCCAGTAATACTTCGGCAGTAACACAGTTTAAAATATGACACATATGAAAAGATATTTCCAACAGCAATGCATAAAGATGTTTACAGCAGCCATGCGTAAGTCCATTAATTAAATAACCTAAGAATTGAAAAATTCTTCAGGGACTGATGGGTCAAAGCTGAAAAGTTCACTGCCCGTGCTACTTAAGGAAATTAAAAGATTGTTCCCACCAGTTAGACAGGGTCACAACTCTTGATGCAGATCGAAAAATGGCACTTCAGCAAAAAAATGGAAATGAGCAAATGATTAAAACACAATAGGACGTCCTGATCTCAAACTTTAATGTTTAAAAACTTACAATTTGCTTACCAACTTCAAAGAATGCCCAATTTCCATTCCAATATGACCCCCTCCTCAACCAATTTCAACTATCATCAAATTTTGAGACTGCATTCTAAACATGCCCACTATTAATACCTTATATATCATAAACAGTTTTCTTATTTATGTTGTTCCTGGGCCGAGGTGGGTATAATTCTGGGACCCTCCCAAGATATCCTTAGATGAGGTTTAAGAGAAGCATTGGACTTAGGAGTGAGGTTGGTTGGTATAATTCTGGGACCCTCCCAAGATATCCTTAAATGAGGTTTAAGAGAAGCATTGGGCTTAGGGGTGAGGTTGGTTGGCATAATTCTGGGGCCCTCCCAAGATATCCTTAGATGAGGTTTAAGAGAAGCATTGGGCTTAGGAGTGAGGTTGGATGAGGTTTAAGAGAAGCATTGGGCTTAGGAGTGAGGTTGGTTGGTATAATTCTGGGACCCTCCCAAGATATCTTTAGATGAGGTTTAAGAGAAGCATTGGGCTTAGGAGTGAGGTTAAGGAAGCGAGAGGGTAAGGGCTCTCCCAAGGTTGTTTTCTCTTCCATATCCCTGCCCCAAGCTCTCATGCAGGTACACCTTGAACGTATCCTAGGATTATATCAAATGGACATACATTACATATTGTAATATACATAATGAGAAAAAGCCAGAAGTCAGAACAAATAAGACACAACTTGTCTTGCAACCAATCAAATTGAGATTTGAGCCACTTTTTAGTACAAAAGTTACTGATATGATATGAAAGGTTATTATATCAGTATCAGTAACGTTTTTGATGTAGCATTTTTCTAAGGGGAGATTTTGTCATCTGAAGTGGCAGGGAGTCACCCCCAAATAATGGAAAAACACTTGACCATATAAATCATCTGATCTGCCTTAAAAAAAAAAAAAAAAAGTTTGTCCACAACAGTTAACCATTCCCCCATGAAATATTGTTTTGTATATGAAATTGATTTTGACTTTTGATTTTCACAATCCACAAAAAATTCCAAACTAGATGGCCCCATTTACCTTCAGAGCGTAATATTTTAATTCCTAGTATAGTGATATAGACTAAGCCTCATTCTCATTGACTGGAAGACATATATACTTATATGATCCAGAATCAATAAACACAGATCTTTGGCATAAAATACTTGCCACTGATATGTTTTTTGGGTTTCAGAGTGAAAAGGAATATGAAGAATCAAATATAATTCTGCAGAGGAACACTCACAAATTTCATTTACAAAATTGTACAGCAATAAACAAAGCAGAAGACGGTATGGTAAAGCAATCTGCAATAAAGTGTAAATTTCTGTATGAAAATTGTACAAAAATTCACAATAAGAAAGCTCTTTTTTCAGGGATGGAAATTCATGCATACTGTTTGACATATTCTTCATGCCTTTATATTATAGTGTAGATATTTAATCCTGCATGCTGAAAATCTAAAATTAGACAAACAACAACAAAAAAAGACAACTCCCCACCGCATGAAACAAATTTCACCTGAACAAAAAAAATTAAAAGTTTAAATCTGAATGTAAACACTGTTATTTGTGTATTACTTATATTTTTTTCTGAGGAAGTTTGTTCTGCATAAGACAAAGCCAAAAATCACTCAAAACATGCATTTCCATTACTGCAGTATTGCCTTGTGAGCCTTCCACTGAATTCACAACATGTTAGGTTAGAAGAGTCAACTATTAAGCATATGATGATAATCACAGACTGAAGCTTAAGATACAAGAATGTATCACAATCTGGTTAATCATAACTGGCCTGCAACATTTCTTGAGGTGATGCTTTGTGAAAATCACAGGATCATGGCAAGAATGTATCACAATCTGATTAATCATAACTGGCCTGTAACATTTCTTGAAGTGATGCTTTGTGAAAATCAGTGGATCATGGCAAATTCACCTCATCACAACCTCTCCCATCTTCAAAAGTTCTGATTAAATGTAACTGATATTATTTTCCTGAAGAGTTCTGATTAAACATAATTGATTTTATTTTCCTGAAGAGTTCTGATTAAGTGCAGCTGATTTTATTTGACTGGCCTCACAAAATCTTGCAATTTGCCACTTCTAAAGTATTCATTATAGGCCTACGAAGGTCAATTACATACAACACAACAGAGATGAGTGAGAGTTTCTCTAGTACACACAACCTCATAGAAGTGCAATGCCTAGTTCCAATCATTCATTCAACTATCATCCATTTTCTCATCTGCCCATTCAGTCACCCTATTACTCATTCACTGGCCCATTTGTTTATAAATCCACCCATCTTATTTTAGTCTTCATTTTATATTTTGATTCTAGTTGGAATGCCTGAGGTTCACAAAGACACTGAACTCCTGTCACTACCCCCCTCAAAAACAACAACAAAAAAAAACAACCAACACAATTCTAGGTCTATCATTTTTGACAAATCTATCAACTTAATACTAACTATCCATGAATAACAATATCATCTTTCCATTTTTTTCACAGATGAAATGGCTTTATCTCTCATATTATGTATACTCAACAAGGAACATAAACATTGTCTTTGCCAAACAGATCATGCTTACTGACTCTAGGGAGCAGCCGCTTTTAATGACATAACAGCATGACAGAAAAAAAAGAAAAAGAAAGAGAACCAGACACAGACATATATTTCAACAATAACTATATTAAGAAAATGTACATAGTCTTATGAATATTTACAAGTCTTCATAATGTAAAAATGATATACAAATGATAGGATGGTTCATATTTGCATATCAAAGACATCTATCTTCTTCGAAGACTCTTAGCAAAATTATGTTATAAGCAAAAAAAACTCACTCAATATTTGCAGAACCATAACTTGCCTACATCTACCCAGATTTGCGCGAAATTTTGCATGTTAGTTCTTTTTGCCCTGAAGTAGTCGCATAAACTTTGTTAGTCCAACTGACCTGGAGGTATTTTTTTCTGAAGTCGGGTTCTGTCATAAACACAGTCTCAGGAAACCCCTATTCCTGCATTTCACATTTTCGTTCTCAGGGATCACTGCCCACAGCACCTACATGTGCATTACAAAGTTGGCATTATGAGGCCAAATTCCTTCAAAGTTCCAACCACAATCATTGTGCTGTAGGATTGGGAGAAAAATGTGTGCTGTGGCATAAGTTTGGGGTGTTCCCTACCCTTCCACTTTCCTGGGCAGACCAGGACAGCTTAGATAGCATGAAATGAAAACTTAAATTCTTCAATGACTATCAGTTCAGACATGTGAGGCGTGTTATGACAAATTGGGAGATATTTCTCACATAACAGATAAAAAGACAGCAAAATGAAAGAGGAAATAATAAATCCTCCTCTTTCAGTGACATGACAGATGGCACTGTAACTTTGTCATCTTTCAAGAAATATTGTGAAAATCCCCATTTATCTTTATAATGCAATACCCCCCATACATCTTTAAAACTGCAATATTCATATTACAGGACATATCAACATTCTCTACAATATTTTCACAATATGTTTACTTCTCCATTCTTCTTTAAAACATCAGCTTATAGTCATTTTGGACACAGAAAACTGGCAATAAGTGTGTGCAAAGGAATATGCCATTAACTCTGGTTAAAAGTAGGCACAATGTGAAAGTACAGTACAATACAGAAATCCTGCATAAGCACCAGCAACTGCAAAAGGTCTTTGAACACTATCACTGGTTTCCATGCACTACACAAAGACATTACACACTTCGAAATGAGATGCAAATAAAGAAAACCACGCAGAAGTAAATCTTTGATGATCATCCAACACATGATAAAGCAAACATGTTTTTACATACTTATTATATCTTTGCAAGTTTAAGGAATTGAGTTGTAACACTGTGAGCTGTGTAAACAGTGTTGCTGGGAATGTCAGTATAGGAACAAGAAATGGTATATGATTAGAAATCTGATCTATAAGAATTGAAACCATGTCGTTAAAGTTTTTTGCGAGTAGGTCAGAAGGTAGAACATCAGATCTAAGTTAGGAGTTGACAGCTGTGTCTTGCCCAGATCTTTGACTTCATGCTAGTCATTATGAAGCACCGCTATAGTATACACATTTTAAAATTTGACTGTTATTGATCATGTTTCCACATCCTGTCACTTTGAGGAACATTTGAGACGGCATAATAACATCTGCATGATAAAACCTCATAAAGACGATGTTTGCCAAAAATCATTTTTTCATGGAAATCTATTGTTCGGGTCCGTCTTCACCTTATCACAAAATATCAGACCTAAATCCGTTTATCACTATGAAAAACAGCCATAGCCAGTCTCTTCAATGTAATGCAGGAAAAAAAAGGTTGCATCACAAGTAGATGTAGAATATACATATGCATCAATACAGTATTATGACACACTCTGAAATGGCATGCATAAAGACTGAAAAATCATGGGTTTTCAACCTGTATTCACACATACCTTAACATCACAAATGTTCAACAATGTTCAACAAAATACACAACCTGCATACTGTGGCCATCAGTGTTGTATTTTTGGCACATGCAACCTATTCTGCACTTTCCATTCCTTGCTTCCTCCCTCACACCAGTTTGAAAGAGTCCATATCAATGATCTCCAGTGTGAAATGACAATGTTCGAAATTTTATTTATTTATGAATTATTTATGATCAAACTGGCTCAGTCTAGTGCAGGTTTACAATGACAGAGCAAAACAGCTTAATCAGCGTTTACTGTTAGAATTAGATTCAAGCTTAATTTATTTGCCTTCCAGTGGAACTGATCATGTTGTGCCTAGATGTTGTTTTCCTTTTCTTGTTTAAGGAGTTGTAATTTCCATAACAAAATGCTCCGAGGTGCTCCAATAGCCTGGATAATTCATCACTTTGCAATGGATATAATACATTCTATCTCTCCAGACTTGGCCAATTTCAAATTTGGGTCTCTGTCATGGTCATTTCAGAGGAAACCACAGTCCAACTTGGTTTTCAAATGCCAAACTCATAACCCAGGGCATATCAGGCTGTAGTGTCAAATGCTAACATCTTAATACAATACTCATAAAATCTGATGTATTTATTCAGATTTAATATAGCCTCACTGTCTCTTCTCATGCATCCTGAATTTTCATGTTTAGTGTCGCTTTTTTTTTTTTAACAGTATTCAGAAAAGATGAGGCTACTCATAAATGCTTGTACTGGGTTATTCTTTTTCAAGTTTTAGTTTCTAAGATGCATTCTGAGGAAGGTCTTGATCATTTCCAAGGATTTTCATTTTTCCACTGAGGAGTCCCATCCCAGCAGTTTACATCTAACACCATTGAGTCCTTTACGACACTGCTGTCATTCAGTCATATCACTCATATTTACAGGGAAGAATTAATCTTCAACATATATTCTTCTACATGAAAGCTATGTGAATATGAGAAAATAAATTTTGTTCAAACTTATGTGAAGAAAAGTAGAGAGCTGGTTATAAAAAAGCATAAAATACAACCTGATTTCACGAATTCCTAATAATTACTGGAAAAACTGACTAGCCAAAGAATATGTATGTGAGCGGATTAATTTAATTTTAAAGTTTGAAATACATCAATACAACTGGCCTTATTACCATCAGCTATATAAAAACTCCTACTCTGCTGACATCTTTCTCAAAGAAGTGTTTTTCATTTAATATATTCTGATGAGCACCTAATCATCATTGTAGTTTACATATGACACCTGTACATTTGGAATAGTCCTGAGGCTCTCTCAAATTGTACTTGGGTTAATGCCAGTGGCAGGATTAGAGAAGAGATAGTATCCTTGGGACTGCCTTTGAACAATATCTAGGAATCATCGCTCTTCTCTTACTTTGCCCCTAGCCCTAACCCAAGCCCAAAGCGGGAAAGTCCTGGGATTTTACTAAATGGACATATGACACTTGTAAACTGAGAATGATCTTTTAACCCCCATAGGGCAAGGCACTTATGCTCCAGCCTCTGGCTGGCTGCAGGGCCATTGTTACAGATAATGACCTTTGCCCAGCCAGTCACGAGACACTGGGCTTCAAAATTCTACCATTGTGCTCAGCGCCTTGCAAGGAGATGCGTATATATTCTATTGCTGCATTCAAGCAAAGTGACCATGCAGTAGAACCTGTTCTATTACCACATCCCGAGGGTTAACATTGCCTACTGCTTCAAATTAAATACTACGAAAGAATCTTCTGATCCTGGGACTATTTTTATTAATTTTCTCGTTTCTGATTTTTCTTTGACAATTTCTTCCCTTCCTTTCCTTTTTGGATGTTCATAGGTTAAAGGATGTTATCATCTCCTGCTAACCTCATTTGTATAATATGGTCTAAACGATAATTCCCGGGAAAAAGAGCAGCAACACTGAAAAAAACTGATGTTCTGATTTTCACTTACACTGAACACAGTTTTGATACACTGGACAATATAAGAATGCATGTAAAAGGTCCGCGAGAAAATCCAAAACGTCCATGACCACAAAGAAAAATAATAAAGAGTAGATGAGTCTTCATTACGTAACAGAATCTTTTCAAATGCAGCAATCACAGCCAGTGATATCTCAATAATCCCTAAAAGACACTTATTTCTGTAAACATCTGACTATTACAAAATCTGTCAACACCCCATCATAACTGCACAGTGGATTTGTGACAGCAATGTAGACATAGTTAAGACACAATCAAAGTAATTTAAATACTGCATTGACTGAGTGATAGAAAAGTAAAAGCAAAGACCAAAAATCCTCTGAATCTATCATCAAATTTGCTCCTGCAATCTGGCATATTTTGCATTACTGGCTGGTTGTCCTCGCTTGGTAAAGAAATCCTGGTCATCATCATCCAGACGATGGTCGTCATTGTGCACCGTGTTGAAATCCACGTCGTCAGCATCTCTCTTCATCTCGATGGTCCAGAAAGCTCTTCGTCTCTCCTGGGAACGGTATCGCCTGAACAAGTAGACACCCAAGATCAGCAGCACCACTAGAACAATGACCACTATGATTGCAGCAATGACGCCACCAGATACTGATGAGCCTATTTTGGTGCTGACAAGGGGATGAGGTTTGAGGTCCTCCAGTTTGGTGCAGTTCTTGAATGTAGTGGCGTCACCCACATAACCTGGCAAGCAGCGCTCGCAGTTGAATCCTGTGGTATTGTGCTGGCAGTTGATGCACATACCTGTTAGGACACAAAGAAGTCTCTCTTACTATGTAACTGGATGATCAAAAATATATAAAATATCCTGCAAAGAAGTCCTTTCAGTGGAAACCAGGTGGTAGAGAGAAGTGGGTAATCTGTACTTTATGAATGGACCAGGAACATGGCATGCTGGTTTCCATCATGGTAAATGTCTAAACAATTTTTCGTAAAATTCTGCTGGTGCCACCAATCTTGACTGAATAAACAGGAGAAGGTTTATGGTCAGTGTACACTTGCCAGACAGGAAACATTTCATAAATAATGTTTGGGCAAGTCTGTGCCAGTTTCTACACTTTGTGCATTTTAAAGAAAAGGTTAAAATTTTGAATTCCTTCATCCTTTCATTGCTGACACCATGCGGTGTATGATCATTAAACACCAGCTTAACGGGTAAACCCATAATGTAGTCATCCAGTGTCTTGTTCACAGACTGGGAGTATATTCTAGTGCAGAACGAGCAGGAAGTATTCAGTGTGACACAGGTGACAATCTCAAGAAGATTGCAGCCATGCTAAGAGATGAAATGAAAAGGAATGGAGGGATCATAGTCACAATGGAGGAAGAGAGACAAGTACCTCTTTAAGAAGGGATGTAACGAGATGAAAATGCTGGAAAATTGCTGAGACTGGGAGGCAGCAATGATAGTGACTACTATCACAGAATGTTCCATTATTAACCCTTGTGAAGCAAATGTCGTTTCAGTTTTCAGTAGCATGCTACCCCTTCAAAAGTGAGGGCCAACATTTTTCAAATGCCAACATTTTTGTTGTGACCTGAGAGATGCTAATGTTCAGCTTGCACAACTGCCTCACAGTCGAAGGAGTGGCAGTCTTCAAGGCAAATTGATAAGATGGCCAACATCTGGTCACGGGTTGAATGGACTGCAGATTCCTAGCACTAACCAACAGTAATAGTACTATGACTGCTGCTGTTGATGATGATAATATTCACATATCAACAATGTGCGACAAAAGGAGAAAGCCCGGATGATTTACATTCTTAGGTAAGAATGCACAGATCTTGAAATCTGAATTCTTTTTCGCCTGCATTGTAGTATCTTAACGACTTGTTCCTTTTTCTATCTCTTCAGTCCTCAAGAGCCCTTTAATGGTGGATATTTAAAGATCAGCCTACTCACCTGTACTTGGCAGACATACGTTTTCAGCATTTTTGGGTGTATTCCCATTACAGAAACACAGGATACAGTGTCGATTATACCGATAGTAGCCCACATCACACTGATGGCAGATGTTTCCAGTATAACCAACTTCACACTTGTCACAACGCAAAAAACCTTCAACTGAAAAAACAAACAGGTGTGAAAGAAGTAGTCAGAGAATCATGGAATCTAGAGATGCTGGCATTGGACTTTAGGGATTTAAACCTCATCACTGATTTAGCCATAACTGGGCTGAAAATGGACTTTAAAGCTTAAAACAAAGGAACAAACAAACAAATGGCCATGAAACTTCTAAACCTACCATATCAACAGGTGCAGAAAGAAGCGGTCAGGTATATTACGGAATCTAGAGTCATTGGCATTAGACTATAATGTAACTAAACTCTAAGTGAAATATGAACAGAACCATCTCACCCTCATATATATTTGACAATGGCTTGATGGGATTTAAGCCTCATGTTTGATTTAGCCCTAACTGTGCTGAAAAGGATTTTTAAGCCTGATGTATACAAACACACCAACAAACAAACAAACAAAACCCCCAGGAAAATTCTAAACTTACCAAATCGGCATGTGGTAACCTGTGTGGTATGCGGAGCACATGGACAGCGGTGGCAAGGGAAGTAGGGAGCAGTGCGGTAGTACCCTGGGGCACAATACTCACAGAACTGCCCCCAGTATCCCACTTTGCATTGACACAAGGGCGTCCCACTTCCGCTGGAGTTGCAATTACTAGGGTGGATCGTGCCATGCCAGCTGCATTGACAACCTAAGAAAAAAGAGAAAGGAATAAATTTTTGGGAGTAAACGCATGTCTTGCTACTCGTCAAATTGGGGCTTTGAGTCTATGTCTCTAGATTAAGAATTGAGATATCAGGCTCTAAATTGGCAGTGCAGAAATCAAAAGTAAAATAATTTCTGTACACAATATAGTTAGCAGTTGTGGATTGATTTGATTATTCATGAGACGGATTACATGATCTGTATAGTATGAAACTGCACTTAATCATGCTTTCCTATGAATTAATTTTTTATGAATTAGGATGACTCCCTGCCACTTCTAGTGATCATATTTTGAGCCAGAATAATGCTAGGTCAAAACTTGTTTATCCACTGAAAGTACATATTGATTGTCTTTGTATATAATCGATCAGGATGACTATACATTATATATGAACTTGGCTGGTTCTATGTAAAGACCGATGAGGTATTAAGCTTTTATGCCAAACCAATAACATGCTGCAGGCAAGAAGCAATTTAAGCCTTATTCTAATTGGTTTTAAGCCATATCTCCCTAGACATATTGAACAGAAGCCGGTATCACCAGATCCATGTTTGAGGCTAAGAAGATAATCAGGAGCCAACTGGAATCAAAATCTTGTGATTTACTGAAATCAAAAGTGCTAATTCAATAATTTTATATCACGGATAGGTTTACAACACTCATATCCACAATTCTACTCAAAACCTCTTGATTTTTATCTTACCAAAATTATTGAATATGTTCCTGCACAGATGTAGCTTGTGAGTTTAGGTCTCATTTGTAAACTGTTTTTCTTGGCTGTAAAGTACTCACAGGCTGTTTGGAATGAGTGCTCTATAAATGCAATTTATTATTGGTATATGACTGGTTTAACTTGCAAAAGTGTTCAGAACACCACTAGTTTTTTTTTTCATCTAGGGTAAAAAGTGTAAAAAAAAGTGGAAAACAAGGACTTTCCTTAACCCTGAAGAGTAATTGTTTAACAATGTAACAGAATGTTATACATCTCAAATAAACAAAACAGTATATTTTACATATAAATACACAGTACTACAGACACATAACAAAGCCATTGCTAGTTGTTGAGGGGGGAAAGCACATGATTCTCTTCTTCCTCCAGCTCATATACCAGATACACAACTTAGTAACACTGAATCGAGTGAGGTTCAGGAGTTAAATGTCTTTCCAAATGATAAAACAAACTGAACGGCCAGCTCAGAGCTGAATTCATAACCCTCAGACTTGACAGTCTTTTCAGACAATAAGAACCACTCACGAGTGCATAGCCATGCTGCTCCCTAGTGTTTGAGTGCACCTAAAATTTAACATTAATCCACACTCAAATCATATTTTTGAAGATGACGGCAAAACAGAGAGATGAGGAATGCAGCGAGTGTGAACTCACCAACAGTGTCGTTCTCTGCTTTTGTGGTATTGGTGATGGGGTCAGATTCCAACTTGTCCCCGGAAACATACACAGCTGAGACATGGATATGATATGACGTCTTGTGTTGCAGGCCCGTAATATTGGCAATACGAGAAGTTGGTGGAACTGTCAGAGACTGACGTCCACCTGATGGTTTCCACATCAGGATTTTTTATAAAGAAACAAAATTAGAGTCAACAAATCTTACATAATAATATTTCGGGGACATGAGTAAGTTATTTTATCACTTTTCATAATGCTCTGGCAAATAATTTCATTTATATTACATTAACTTGAACTGGCTCCAACTCAAAAGTCTAGCTGATCAGGTTTTTACATTCAGTGTGCACCTCAACAGCTTTAACCAAAACTCCCCAATCCTGAAAATAATTAGCCTCCCACAATAACCAATGTGAAATCCTTTGCTCTTATGTGGGTAGGATATGTGCATGTGTGACTGTACCGATGAACACAAGAATGATTGTGCATGTGAGTTAGTGTTAATACATGTATTTGGTTTCTACTAGGTCAGAGGAAACACAATGAAGGCTGCTCGTCTCAGTGCATTGCACCTTTCAGTTTATGGACATACCCATTATTTAACCCTTTAAAACCCTTTATTCAATCAGATCGCCCGCCCCGAGTTTTCCCACATCATCCGTTTTCGCCCACTATACACCTCCAGTATCATAATACTGCATGTTCTCACTAGGCTATGAAAATGGACTGGGTCAAATTTTGGCCATTTTTTAAATAAAGGTACCTTGTTGTTTAAGAGATCAAGGCCCATGATGACACATTAAGAAAATTAATATGTGTCAATTATTTTCCGATCAAAATTGCAGTTGCAAAGATACATAATGTCTCCCATTTATGTTGCCATAAAAAGTCTCCTCCCATTCTCTCAGAAGTGTGAAAAATAATTTTGGCCATTTTCATAGCACTGTGATGATATAGTGATGTATCTCTGTTGACAGTGACAGAATAGCACCCCTTGACATTGTATTTAGAATAAAACAAAGGGGGCCTGGGCTGGTAATTAAAGGGCTTGTTATAAACTTGCAAATTTGCGAATAAACTTGCATAACGATACAGAATGGCAACATCCATTATTTTAAGATCAGCATGTGTATCAGAATAATTAGACCTCACTGGTACTTCAGGACACTAACCTGAGGGTGCATCTGCTGCTTCCCATGAGACTTCATAGTTTATGACACATCCATGGGAGAATGGCACAATCTTGTTTTTGCCAGTGATGCTGACTTGCCTCGTTGGAATTTGAAGGTCATGTGTCGTCACTACCATGGATGTGTCATTGACATCGATGTCAACTTTCACTGCCACTGTGAAATTGTCAAAGAATGAGAATGGCTGGCATTTCCATTTCAAGCCTTCGGGCTGGGTGCTGGTATCGGGAGTACTGGTTGCACCTGTTAATTTATGCAAAGAAGATATGATTACACAATCTCATTTCAGGTTCCATAATTCTAACTGGACAAATTTAAGCCTATGTTCTGTGTGGGATCCAGTGCAGTAGAAACTATCCTCTGAACAGTATAGATTAGGATTAGGAATCATGACCTAAGTGCAGCCCAGCCCCTTAAGAGTCAAAGGGCTGAAACACTTGCTAAACAATAAAACATGGGTATCTTCAGGGTTCATAGTCATGCAGAAAGGATGATTTGCTTAAAAGCACTTTTTGAACAGCTGCACATTAATGTATGCAGAAGTTTCATATCAGTGAACCTCCTGAAAGTAAGATGATGTCATTACAGCAGTCACTGTGGTGAGTTAGAGCCATGTTTATTAGTCAATTCAGTGGTCATCATGTGTCTTTTCTTATCCATGTACTTAGTCTCTATTTTATTTGTCCTGCGTGGGCATAACTTGTTTCTTGTTTTCCAACATGTGTGTGCGCAAAACGGTGGTTAAAATGTCAATGAATATACTCATGTAGAATATGCAAACCCAGTGCCCCTTCCCTCTCTAAAGATCTTTTGTTGTTTCACTCTTGGAGTAAGAGAGTTTCAAATTTGTCATCAGTATCCTGGATCTGTAAACTTCACCACAAACTGGTCTGAATTCTCTCATGATTTTGGGGAATTAAAGCTTCAGTTCTAATTCACTGCACTTTGTGTACTCTTGCAAACAGAAATGTGATTTTCTTAAAGGTCAACCCCACTTAAATGACCTGGATAGCACTGTAACCAAGCTCAGCCTCTGAGATATGATAGTGCCTGCCCTTAGGTGTGACATCAGGAGGCCACAGGCTAGTCACAGCCTTGCAGGCGCAAGGTGGCGGCGATACAGTTTGGTCCGAAGAAGATGACGATTTCGACCCAGAACTGTTGTTTATGTGTTCGAACTACGAAAAAAAACCCATACCATTGGAATCCCTGTTGATATGATTAGTCTGTCGTATAGAGGGATTACTTAGCGCATATGCTAGACCAGCGAACTTGACGTGCGGAGCAATTTATCCAACTTTACACACCAATTACTCAATGACAGCTCAGCCTATCTGCATAAATTTAGCATCAGTGAAAAGCTCAAGCTATCCCCCTCAATTCATATCAGTAACATTACATCTCATTGCGTAATAGCCCCTGTTGAAGACCAAGGGGTAGGCGTCGCACTGCCTGCTTCGCGGTGGCTTTCCTTTCACACCCCTACTGTGTTCACAAATGGTGGTGTTGTCTGAATGGCATTTTTCAGTGATCAAACTTCTTGGTGGGTCTAAGAATCATGTGATTGGGAGAGATGAGTGGACCGAGATCATGTGGCAATTCGCCCAAAAGTTCTATGTTGTCTCTGAGAAAAATATGGTGTATCAAATGAGCGAGAATGAGTGTTAAAAAAATGAGACTAACATTAAATTTGTCTAATGGAAAGTGACTAGACATGTCTCGGAGTAGCAGACATGCCATGAA
This sequence comes from Ellobium chinense, assembly GCA_033807755.1. NCBI lineage: Eukaryota > Metazoa > Mollusca > Gastropoda > Ellobiida > Ellobiidae > Ellobium > Ellobium chinense. Next base: position 161,037 of record JAWQUT010000844.1, read on the forward strand.
ATCCCACTGTTAGCGTCTAGCATTACAATTTGTCAAGTTCAGTGCTGATCAAAGGAAAAGACAGATACTATACTTTTCAAAACTTACTGGTAAGGCTGATTTTCTACAAAACGTCTACTTCTAAACTTGACAAAAAGTTTGGGGACAGAATAAGAGGTGGTAGGGGTGGGGAAAAGGGTAAATTTTGCCTACGGAGTGGCATTATTGACCTGTCATTTGTCAGCCAGGCATAGATACAGATCAATTTATCTTATAGGATAAAATGTATGATATGGTAGCTTCACTTCATCAGTGTGATGATATAGATTTCAAATTATAAATTGGAGGCATAGTAAAGCCTTTCATAATAAGACAGATTATATGAAAACCATTGTAATAATTGCCTTAGTTTGTCTGTTGCTGTATACCTCTAGGGAACATTAGGACTCGACTCATTTGAGTTTGCCAAATTTTGAAAGACCAGTATTGAGATATATCAGGTCTGAAAGGTTTTGTTTGGAAAACGGAGGGGGAGAGGATTGTGATTTCGACTTACTTGTATTCAAGGAATTCATGTTTGACTGTATTATCCACTTCATAGATTTAAGGCTTTGGAAGCTTAATCTACCCCTTCCCCCCCCCCATAAATGATTTCAAATTCATCTTAAGATCCTTAACTTCATCTTTTTAAATGCATTTAGATCTAGGCACTTCTAGCACTCGGTGAATCCTGGAATGCAAACTTATTCCCTGTTTCCCATTCATACACTTAATGACTGAAAGTATTTTCCATAATTCACAGCTGATTAATGTGTGCAGTTTTAGAATTAAGGTAAAATATCGCTGCAGTAAAGCACTCCTATTGATGCATGCTTTCTTTCACTCTATTCCCATCCATCTCTTTCTATCTGTCTCTCTCTCTCCCTTCCTCCTCCCCCCCCCCCCCCCCCCCCCCCCCNCTATGACAAGAAATCAAAGAAGGGGAATTGCTAGGCTGGCCCACCTTCCCCCCCTCCGGGCCACCGGTGGGACCCATCACTGTTTGTAGCAGCTGACTGAAATTGTACATAGGTGTTGACATGGTATGTGAAAATAGCGTCATTCATTTTCAAATTTCATGCTTGAAACAGGAATTGGGATCATGAGGGGAAAAAGAGGGGTGGGTGAGAGGAGAGGGGTATGGATTTCACAAAGTAATCTTGTAATCATGTAAGTCTATACATATGGGAGTAGACTAATCTCAAGAAAATATACAGATCAAAACAACACATACACTACGAATGATACACAAATCTTAGTGTCTTATACTCCGAACCAAAGTTAAACAAAGCCAGCCAGGCGTAGCTGTGGCCTTGTGATGTCACCGAGAAAGAGCGAGGAAAACAAGGGGGGTGCAGTCACAGCCAGTCAAGGAATGGGCATGAAATTTGACTCGCGACAAAACGATTAGCACGCGTGTAGTCTTATTATGGTGGCCTGTGGCGATTGCAATGAGTAATTGAATAGGTATAGAAAAGACTTAGTTCCACAGATATTGTAGTTTGTCTTATCATTAGAGAAACAACAGTCAGCTTTAAGCTCAAAGAATGCTTCACAGAATAATGAATGATGTTTTAATCGTTACAGAAATTCTTGTATATGGCTGTAACAGATAACAGTTTACTGGCTCTAACAGCCAAAAATTGAATTCACCTTTTCGAACCTTCAGCCTCTGCAGTCACTGAGATAAATGTGTGCAGGCGCCGCCACTTTGATTAAATACATTAATATATTATTAGGAAGTGCCTAAAAGAATGCCTTAACATTCCCAGAACTGTCTTGCTGTGATAAAAAAAAAATGTTCTTTCAGCTGACAGCTACTTCGAACTGATATTCAAACTTAATTGCCCTATTTGGTCAAAACAGGATTGATCCTATGAAGCTATGCACCAGATTCAATGTCTACAAGGGACAAAATTTATATAAAGGAATATTACCTCTTACTGTTAGCCATCACATGGCAATGAGTCTACGACAATGGAATAAATGGAAATCAACAAACATACCTGCCGCGGTGTCACTGTCTGTGTTAGTTCCTTGATCACCTGATGCCGTTGAATTGCCTGTTTCAGCTGCATTTTCTGATGTCTCAGATGAGTTTACAGCTATTAAACTGATGTTGTGCTTGGTGGCAAGTATTCCTTCACTGCCTTCTTCATCAAAAGTTGCATTTTCAACATCATGGAAAACATAGACTTCTGGTGGATCCCATGCTACTACAATATTATTTGAGCCTATGTAGTAGACTGTGAGATTGGCAGGAGGAAGAAGAGCAACATGACCTGAAAGACAGAAATATAAAAACTTGCTGTGCAATGATGATAGGAAACTCTCACCCTGAAGAGCAAAATGCTACTGATAATTGGAGGAAATTGGACAGTTTGAACCCACAATCTTTGCTCATATCTGCTTCACACTCACAGCCTAGCCATTCATCACAGCAAAAGCTGCAACTTTCAAAACAGTGCAGAGCAACATTCTACTGCTCATGTTGCTCAGTCCAAAGCCTGTGCAAAACTAAACGGTCATAAAGATCATGGTGTCCATGTAACGGTACCACTGATTCTCCGTTGTTCGCTCCGTAAACAAAAACATCGTCATGTCATGATTTTCTAAACAATCGAGATAAGCGCAACCTGCGATTGCATCGGTAACCAACTATTATTTTTCAACTGTGTTTTTGCTTGAAATTGAGCTGAAAAGGTGCTAGTGGTGGGGCATAATAAACTGACGCCGACCCTGAAGGAGGAAGTTGGTGGAAGATGGGGTGAAGGGGACAGATGCAGGATGGGGCAGACCTGAGATCATATTATGAACAATCAAAGCAAATATATATTGCCTGGAAATACCTATCTTTAGCGCTCATAAACAAGGACAATTTCAACAGGGTGTCTATTTGATTGTTTGTTTATTTGTTTGTCAATAGTGGTTGAAATCTACTACCTCTTGCTCTACGAAGAATGTAGTCTTGTCATTTTATGGGATAGACTGGACTAAGTTTACAACTATGGCTCTTCAAAAAGCCCATGATTTTTTTTAAAAACAAAGGCGGAATAAAGTCCAACTTTAGAGAGAGTCTGACTAGTCTAGACTAGTCGGACTCTAAAAAATAAAATATTGATTGGGTAGATTAGCCCTATCTTAATCCTGGTCCTATCTCTAACCCTACACCAAAGGTTGGACAGAAGAATCCCGGGATACTGCCTATTTGTATATGAACTTACGATCATCTGGATCATTACTAGTCCCAATGACTACAACCACAGTGACAAAAACGAAAGTCAGGTAACCCCAGAAAAAACGGCTGAATGTTGAATTTGCCATTGTTGTCGTTTCCGCAACCAATTACCGATAGCAGGGGACGTTACTTTGAAATATTTTATAACACTAGCCAGTACCGTGTAAAGTAGTCAAATCATTCTTAATTTATTATTATTTTAGTGTGTTGTGACAAGAAGTGAGGATGTAATGTAATGTAATGTAATGTAATGTAATGTAATGTAGTCTCTTCAGCTGTGTGCAATACGCTCTTGACAGCCATCGCCTCTGGGACAAAAGCGTATCCTCCTCAGTTGTGTTGTTGTTGTGTCTAGTGTGTTGTCGATGGTTGGGGGGTTGGGGGTTGTGGAAGCCTAGGAGCTGGTGTCGCAGGTCTGTCAGACATGGGCCGTGGATCGGTAGGTGTTTAACTGACTCCATGTCGCATTGCCGACAATGTGGTTCGTGTATTAGGTTGATTCGATTCAGGTGTATTGACTGGTGTAAGGCCTGTCCTCAGTTGGAAGATGAGGCTGAGAAATAACCAAATGAAGTGAGCAGTTGCAAATTGAAAAACAAAAAAAAAAAAGTCTGTAAGCATTTCTGTTAAAGATCCAGAACATGCTTTTTTCACAAGTTTCTCAATGCCTCTTCAAATTCCTCTTCTTAGACAACTAAATTTTACTACTTGAACGACAAATCAAATCCAACGTTAGTAAGAATGCATTGTCAATATCTATCAAACTGCTAAACAAGATGAAAACTTCACTCTAGACGACTCCGTTTTTCCACAATTAGATGATATAAAAATTTAGTGCCACTTTATAAATAAACCATAGATTTAACATCCCAGATATTATTTTCGTGACAACAGAGAATACTGAATGGGAATGACTTTACTGTCACTCTTTGAGTAGGAATACAATTAAAGCGTCTAACGAATGCAAGTGTGCACATTATAATCGAGTGAAAGCTGATAATTATAGGTCTTATAATTATCTTATAACATTCTTTCACAAATATTTCTTGATGCTGTACTCCCGTCTTCAATGTCACTTAACAGCCTGCCCTACCTGATCGCCTCACTCGATGAAATAGTCTGTCTAGCTGTGAGCACAGGGATGAAAACTAGACACACACGTGAAAGTTAGGGAACATATTTGGCAGTATATATCAAGGATTAAACTGCTGTGAAGTTAGCATCTCCGTGATGCAGTGGTAGCACGTTCAGACTTGCAAGCTGAGATATCTTGGGGTTCGATACCTGGTAAGGGCATGAAAATTTCTAGTGTAGGTTTGTCAGCCCATCTTCTCTAAATTTATCTTTCACAGTTATCTGATAAAATCCTTAGTGACACACTTCTTACGATAAAGTGTAACATCTAACAACTACAAAAACAATTATCAGACTGCATGGACTCACGATATTCCTCCGCCGTAAGGAATACGAGAAGAATATACCTTCCCACGCGGTCACACAGTGCTAAACTCTAAAATTTATTCATGGAATTAAGTATCTAAACTGCCTAATTCATAATGATTTACACAAAAGTGAAATAGACTCTAACAATTATACTGATTCATCTTTATGAAAATCATGTATCAAAGAAAAGGGTATTCAGTTTATCATCAGCTAAATCCTAACTGGCATTTTATCATGTGGCTGGTTGCAAGACATGCCAAGTTGAATTTCTGTTACCTCTACAATGGTGTCCAGCCGATGTTTATATTGCGTCAAGAGTAAATATTAAATAATTACATACAGTCCAGCATACAAGTCATATCTATTTACATAAAATGACAAATACTATTAAAAGTAAGCTTTTCTACAGTTATGCTGCAAATTTTATATGATTAAGCATATTGCTCTGGGAGATATTAGTACAACATCTGAATTTGTGAAAAAATCTGGTAGTGTTTACAAATCAAGATGGCAGCTTCTTGTGTAGAACCACAGAAGGGAGGATTTTCCTTTGAAAATTGTACCAGGTATGTCAGTTTCAGTCACATTCTATAGCTTCATTAACACAGATAAGCTTTGTATTGATCTTGGCACTAGATATAATCTCATTGTGTCCTCATCTCTGAAAATGTGTAGGGTCATGCTACTAAAGTTACCGGTTGTGATTATGGCTCAGCAGTTTTGATTCTCTGCTCTGCAGTGAAGTTTAGTTTAAAGTTTAGTTTAGTGTCAAGTAGACTAGTCTAGACTTAGAAGATCTTAGATCTAAATCTAGATCTAGATCCACATGAACATTTCTCTTTGACTGAAATTTGAGAGTGAATAGAGTGGCGCTCACAGAGGCCTTTGTGCTACACCTCTCTACTGTTCATGACCATGATGATATGATCATGGCATTCATGGGCATGACCATGGGGCTAGATCTATCTCTAACTATAATATAAAGTTCTTTAGTCGTAGACAAGTCATGGAATCAGTGCTGTCGTTAGAGTCTCTCTTCTAATAGAGAAGGTGGATCATGCAATTATGAATTATTGGAATAATCCAGGACAAAGTAAAGTAAGTAAAGCACTGTAAAAGCGGCTATCTCGAAGGACAGCACTGCAATGATAATGATACAGTTCATTTAGTCATAGACAGATCATAGACTATATCGATATTTCGACTAAATCGGTGCCGTTGGTAGAGAAAGCCATAAAAGCTGTGAGACCGAGTCGGCGAGTGTAAGCCAAAAAATGTTTTGATCCAGGAGTGCTTCTACCCCTAGAGAAAGTCACATTGTTTGCCTCTTTGATCACTCTACACTATAGCTTTCAGATTTTGTGAGATTTTTACTGTTTTTCTAGACTAATTTAAATACAGTGAGTCATGGACTCAGACTGCATTGTGGAAAAAGCAGTCCATGGGTATGGGAGATGAGGAACAAAATTGAAGAAATATTGTTTAACCTGTTTTGTATTTCAGAAATGCACGGCTGGAGCAGATGGGCCTGAAGTTCCCAAAGGGTTACAAGACAGGAACCACTATTGCAGGTGTCATTTTCAAGGTAGGTAATGTCTGAGGGGAGCTCAAAGTAGTGCTCTAAGATTTGGTCAAGTTTAGAGGCACCTCTGTAGTATTTTCTCTTTGATTACAAACACAAACGGAGTAAGCGTGTGGTAGACAAGTTCAGGCTTAGTTAAAGGAACAAATGATGAATAATCAGCCACATTCTGGGGCCCTATTTTTATTTGAAAGTTTTTTTTTTTTCTTCTGCAAGTGCTGACAAGTTGAAACCTTTGTTTCTTCATTAGAGAGTATTTAACACAAGGCTGATGAAGAGATAACAAGGTTATTGAATGAAAATTGCTGTAGAAACTTATGAAGATTATCAGACTGAACTTTGGCAGTTATAAGGTTTTCATGAAATTGCTTGATCAGATACATACCCTAATACCCCAATCACCTTTAAACGTTTATATTTAGACACATCGCCATTCTCTTCAGTCTTCCATCTTCAGGTCTGATGTGACATCCCTATATATATGATATATATATATATGTGACTTGCTTGACTTGCCCTGACTTTGAGCATTACATTTTTCTCACCAGGATGGCGTTGTTCTTGGGGCTGATACAAGAGCAACTGAGGACACAGTTGTGGCAGACAAGAACTGTGCCAAGATTCATTATCTGGCTGATAACATTTAGTATGTTTCCAGTCCCATGTCACTCTGAACATGGTGTCAAGATAATCTTAACAACTGTCAATCTGAACATATTTTATTTGCAGTTTCTTTTCTCCTTGCTCATGACATTGCTTCTGTGAAATAACACCCTGTCTGTGTTCTTTGTTGTTTTTTTCCTTTTTTTTTTCTAAACTCAGTTTTTAGCATGATTTCATTTAGTATTACATATGTGTGTATTGTGTTAAAATCTTAAAGCTGAATGCCATATAGTTTTGCAACAACACAAACTTTTAGTTTGGTATATTTGTGACTTTGCTTTGAGAAATGGAATTGTTTTCGCTGTCCTCAAAATCTGAAAATTGTCATTTACATAGAGTTATTGAATGATATATTATGGAAAATATTAATGTTTAAGATATTTCAGTTGGGGTGAATTTAAAATTTCAGTATTAATGAGATCAGTATCCTCTACCAACTCAAAGCTACATACAGTTGTAAATATTATTGCATCTTTTCTGTTTGTCTTTAGATTTGATTAAGAAACAATGAAGAATAAAAGGGAGTTATTCTGAGTTGTTTTAATAACAAAAGGTACAAAACTGCTGTCAGTCTGTTCCTTAGTTTCAACAGTGATTATTGAGAGTAATGAGAGGTAGTTAAGCACAGGTTGACCTGTGTCTCATAATCTGTGCTAATAATTGCTTTATTCCATGTATATGGTCCTTCTGCATTAATGCTTCTCTTTCCTAACTCTGTAAAATGGATATGGATATTCCCTTATTTATTATATTTAATCTCTCAAATATGTTCTGCCAAGCATTTTCATTAGGAAATCTACTTCATTAGTGCATATGGATGAACTGAGATTCCATAATTTGCATCTTTGGTGGCATTTCAGTTGCTGTGGTGCGGGAACTGCGGCAGACACTGAGATGACCACACAGCTGATCTCAGCTGAGTTGGAACTCCATAGGCTAAACACAGGACGCACACCTCGTGTGTGCACAGCAAATCGCCTGCTTAAACAGATGTTGTTTAGGTATGCAAGGCTTGTTTCTGTCCTTCTTCCTTCAAGCTACAAAAGTTTCTGATGAATGAGTGTTAGTAGATGGAGTTTGAGCTCTTTAAAATAATCAGAAATAAATGTTAAGAGCAGTAAGAATGCAGGCTAGATTATAATCAGTATTTTTTGTTGGAAGAAAAAAAAATAAATGAGGAGATAGTCATGGTGCATGACTGGTGTTCATGGCACTCCTTGAAAATGTTTACAGTCAGGCAACAGAAATAATCATGCCACAGTCAGATTCATAGCAAAGTAAGAGGTAAGCACTAGTGTTGATGTATCCATCATTTTTCCCACAGAGCATGTGCTTGATTTCAGTTCATGTCAGATTTCAGAACACCTCAGGTGAATTGAAAACTTAGGTTAGTATTAATCTTCTAAATTTCTGAAATTATTTTTTCAGATTCAGCATACTTTATTTCAAGAATTTCTCATTATCCTATGATTCTGTAAGAGAACTCTTTGTTCTTTCAGATACCAAGGTTATATCGGAGCTGCTTTGGTACTGGGTGGTGTGGATATCACAGGCCCCAGTCTGTATAGTATCTGGCCTCATGGATCCACTGACAAGCTCCCATATGTCACTATGGGTGAGTTACAGATGGTTGGGTCAGTAGGGATATGGTAATGTCTAATACTTTTGATAAGAAAGTTTTGCCAGCTGTCATCCAGTTTCTTCATTTGTTTGTGATCAG
>JAWQUT010000845.1:6640-64249 GCA_033807755.1 Ellobium chinense
AAACCTACCCAAATAAACATTCCTGGATTCGCCCCTGTTAGAGATATCAGCAAGGTGTTATTCGACGTGATAAAGTTATACTATTATGACATTCTAGTTATGTTGGGCGGTTTGTTGTACTCGAAATATCAAACGCTTTAGCAAAAGATATTTACAAATAGACGAATTTGTTTTAAGGAACGAGGAACACTTAATACATTATACATTGTAAAAGGCATGGGACTATTTGACCCCGTCGAAGCAGGAGATTAGTAGAACTATTTAGCTGTAGCAAACTGCAAAAGGGCATTATTTTCTTAAGTGTTCATTCAAGCTGAATCACAATATTTTCATAGGCGTATCAAGTGCTTTCTCCCGCCAACTACAATGTTTACGTATGTTTTGCAAGCAGCTGCTCCTGCCAGATGTGTAATTTATGTCTGTCTATGCACATATAGTGGTGGTCTCGGATTTAAACTAATCTTAAGTGAATACACCTTTCCTAATCAGCCAGCAATCTCGTATTTGCAGATTATGTCCTGTGTGTGGTAAGAACTCTTAGGACGACGAATTTCACTACATTTTCGAATGTTCAGGCTTTAAAAAAGACAGGGGAAATTTCTTACCAAAATTATTTCAGAAGAAGCCTAACATCCTCAAAATAAAATTACTCTTCAATAACAACCAAAACTACAGCATTCATAATCTATCTTGTTTCATTAGAAAAATCATGGAAGCATTTTGAGCCGTTTCTTTTTTCCTTTCTCCTTCCTAAACAAGTTTGCATTGCCTCTTTTTTTGTGTGTGCCCTTTCCACATTATATATATTGCAATCTGGAAATAAAGTTCAGTTCAGTTCCGTTAATTTTAGTTCAGTTGTCAGGGTGTGATACACGAGAATCTGAATGACTGTGTAATGCATTCATAGTTATTGGTAAGCAAGTGCTGCGATTGGAAAACAGAGCTGCAAAGTAGAAAAAAAGAAGCTTCGTATGGCCTCGATTAGCCATGTGCAAAAAAAAAAAAATTCTGAGAGGTCGTTTCTTGGACAGGTCACTCAAAAAGGGATTTATGTAGATTAGCAAAACACAAAGGCGCAACTTCAGAGAAGAGAGATGGAATCATAAAGAAGAATACAGGATTGGATATAACTGTGTAATAGATAAAAGCCAGGTTTAACACAAGTTTTAGACCATGATGGATGGATGGATGGATGGATGGATGGATATGATCTCATATAGGGCATGACGTAACCGGACATCACGTGATAATGAGTACCGTGACTGGAAAAGTGGTTGCTTCTGTTGTTCTTGAATTAATGTTTATTTTATTTTGTACTATATTATTATTATTGTATCATTGTAAGCACAGATGCAGGACCGGCTTCTGACCCGCGTTTGTTCTATGAGAAGACACAGTATATGTTAATACTCACAACAGAAGTTATTTCGTGTATATGGATGGAATATCTTGCATGATATGGCTGTTCCTAGGAGTGACATAGGTATAATACAAGGTTGAAACGGAGCACTAAGTAATAGAAATCTAGGAGGATAGAGGGAGAGAAGAAGATAGAGGAGGAGGAGGAGGAAGAAAAGGAGGAAAAACTGCTGTGTTAACTACTGATCACGCTTATTCGCATCACCATACATTGTATCGCTAGTCAGCCTTGGGGACATTAAAAATGTATGCATGGCTGATCTCTTTAATATCCAAGGAGAACATCCATCACTGAGTCTACTTTTAAATAATTTATTCATTGACTTGGTAAATACGCTACAGGGATCAACAAAGACTCAAAACAATATTTGAATATGCCTTATTTGCTGAGTGTAGTAATGTAGACCTTTACCAGGGACAGTTACTTCTCCCCGTTCCCAGCATTGGGTAAAATTTGTATCATATAAACAGAGCCTATTTCCGGTGACATAAAAGTGTTTAATCATTTTTTTTGTATGTTCAGACGTTACATAAATTTGACCGTTGATCTGCTTACGAATACTTTGGTTGGAAGCCTTTGAAAAACCTCTAGGCATATGAATATGGGACTTCGTATCTTTTGTAAGTATTTTCACTGCCGTGAGGTTTCCCTCTGTCTATAATTTAAAATAATTTCAGTCTGTCATTCTTATCGCTTGTCACCTTTCTCATCATGTATTAGTTTCAGGTCAGTTAAACAAATGAAATAAAAGTACTTAAAATGTCACAGTGTTTCTGTGATCTAAAATTTCATCGATGATTGTCAACTGTTTGGATCTACTTTGTGTCGCGTAACTGTGTGGTTCATTCAGTTCGGTTGTGATTGATATGTCTCAAACAGGGTGAGGGCCACTTCAGGATCCTTTTCACGCTTAAAAGTTCATTCTTTAAAATTAGAGTTTATATGATAAAAAAGGATCTGAAACTTATGTTTCTTTGATATCAGATTCATTAATTTCGTTATACATATCTTATTCGATCGTCAGAGGCTCGCGAATACGATAAGTTTATAACTCATTTCATAAATCTCATATCAAACAAACACTCATTACAGATCCTCTATGTGCGCAAGTTGCTTTTGCCTTAAAGATGACGGTTTTTCGGGTTTTTGTTTGTTCATGTTACCTTGAGATATATTTTAAAACTTGGTTTGTGTCGTAAACAAAACTTTGGGAAGTCCCCCATCGCTCTGAGTTCCATTTTTTAAAAATTATTGTCATTGCCACTCGCTGCGCGCGCATAACACTTACTGGATAGATAAGCCTGTGCAAGCATCCATTAGAAGGCAAAATCACTGATTTTGTACAATCCAATTAATCCGAGCCCCCCCTTTTTTTTTAGGGGTCCAGCCAAACAGTGCTAGGGAGTAGAAATTTGTAAAATGACTTGTGTTCTGAATAAAAAGCATCAAAATTTAACGTTTCAGGTACAATTTGAGTCTTCTAGATCTAAAAAGAAAGTGTGTAAGCCTATATATTAGCATGCGGTCAAAACCAGCCTAATAAAAAGTTGGGTACTAAATTATCAGAATTGAAGTGCCTATGTCTGAAAGAGATTTGCGAAAAATTTTCGGCGTTGACCCCCCGTTTTTTCTTCACCTTAAAAGATCTGGCAAAAGAAGTACTTTAACCTCCATGGAAGAAATATTTCGAAATCACAGTGGGATTTGTAGGATGACACATTTTGTTTATAGGGCTGAAAAAAGAAAAAAAACAATAGGCGCCAGTAACCCATATATTAGCTAAGGTGGCATTTTGATACAAAGTTTCCTGATAGTCTAATCACAACGATTTTGCAATAAGAAGGAGGGTATAGATGTAATACAGGTTTGGTTGCCCCCTTCTTTTCTCCATTCCCAAGCGGCGACAGGCAACACTAAGTATAGAAATAAAATACAGGTGAGAAGGATATGCAAAAAGAATTAGTCTAATGATAAATATTTTCAAGGGATAAATATAAATTTTGCAATGCTCGAAACCTGTCTGGCACACAGATGTGGTTGTTGCTGTATATATATACGAATCCCTAATAAATAGGACACAAAATGTATATCCTGTCCCACTCAATCAGCTAATCTGTCTGTCTGTCTGTCTGTCTGTCTGTCTGTCTGTCTGTCTGTCTGTCTGTCTGTCTGTCTATTTCTCTCTTCCTTTCTTTTTATCTCTGTCTCTGTCCTGTCTCTGTCTTTTTCCGTCTAGTATTTAACCCCAGTATTTCCTCTCTTACCAACTGGCCAGTGACTGCTTTACAATTCATGTACATAATATGTTTAACAAGAGGGCGTTTAATGTATAAGCGTAAGGAAGCACGTATGATGAAAGAGCTCCGCGGGTGGTACACTGTAGCTTTATGTCAGACAATAGTCTGATGTTCTAGATTTTGCACCACAGGGAGAGGGGATTGGTCGCTTTTGTCAGCTGAACGGTATGACAACAACAACAAAAAAAAAAAGCCCATGTGAACTGTCAGGAATGTTTGCATATGTTGTCGGTGTTAGATCTGGCCTTAACTTGTGCGCAAAATCAAACCCAAATTTTGCAGTTGACCTTCATGTATCTCATTTACTCCGATATTTACGTCAACATGTTGACAAGCTAAGAAATGCCTTACCTTTCTGCTAAAACCTTTTAAACCTCTTCTCTTTTTCTAGTATAGTTACAAGGTTTTAAGACAATGGTAACATGATGTTATGTGTCTTTACCATGGAAACATTTCAGGATGTTTTGAGGAAAAAAAAAGTCGCCATAGTTTGTTTGTTTGTACGTTTGTTTTTGTTTCAGCGGGCCAGAAACATAAAATCCTTCCTTTTCAAGCCACAGGCATTGGACCAGGATAGACATATGCGTTCTGGGTTGAAATGTATAAATGTGCATCAAAAATTGATTTGATCTTGCACCATTTAATTTTCTCGTAGCACAGCCGTTAAGTGGATTTGTTCCGCTTCAGTTCACTAACATCACACATTATCCATTTTTTTTTTAGATCCGTAACCTGCCATATATGAGACGAAGCACACGGGATAATAATATCTGAATGCCAGTTAGACTGCTAGCTGTGAAAAGCTATGCCTTCAAAAATATTATTATGCATGTCCGTTCGGTTACTGACCTGTAATTCTATTTGTGTCCCTAACTGATGTGTTTTATCGCCTCCAGGCAATGGAGAGAGGAAGAAGGCAAATAAAAGAAAAATATATATTTATACTCATGTGATCTTAGGGCTTTCAAATTACCTTTCTTATTGCAAAATCAGATTGGTTAAACCCATCTCATAACACCAGCTAGGCAACTTTTGTCTGCAAACTTCACAGGTTTATCTGTCCAGTAAGGAAATATGCGTGCGCATTACCCCCTCCCCCCCCCTCCGTCTTCCCCCAAATTCCATAGAAAATGTCATTCTTCCGAACCAGTATTTAAAGAATTATAGCCTTGAGGGTCTTTCCTAAACTCAGTTGGTGCAGTCTGGATTGGTTTTGAAATGTTGGGAAATAATAGAGGTAAATTGTACACACACACACACACACACACACACACACACACACACACACACACACACACACCACACACACACACACACACACACACACACACCAATGCATACACACACACACACACACACACACACCAATACATACACACACACATATACACACACACACATACCGCACACACAGAGACACAGACATACACATGAACACAAAAACACAGGCAAACACACACACATACACACACACACACACACACACACACACACACACACACACACACACACACACACCAATACATACACACACATACATATACACACACACATACCGCATACACAGAGACACAGACATACACATGGACACAAAAACACAGGCAAACACACACACACACACACACACACACACACACACACACACANCACACACACACACACACACACACACACACACACACACACACACACACACACACACACACACACACACACACACACACACATACACACACAAATCAAGAAAAGATATTTGGGTTTGAATGTTATGATAACTTTATTCGATTATTAACTTAGACAACAACACTTGTATCGTAAATACGTGTTGAAATTTGCATCTACGTTAGACTGAAAAACTGTTACAAGTTACGATGCAGGCAAATTAAACCAGGAAACCAAAAAGAAACACAGCTCTGTACAAAGTGACCCACGAAATTTAGAAAAAAAATGAGACAGTCCTTTCCCCGGGCTCTGCCTCTTCCTCTGAGCCTAAAGATGTTCAGATTTCTGGACACGGAAAGGTTTGTGACACCTATTAGAAGGGCAAATCACTCATAGTGTACAACCCAATTAATCCGCTAATATATAAAATCCCCCTTTTTTGGGGCCCTGCCAGCCAGTGTTAGGGTGTAGAAATGTGTAAAATGACCTGTGATCTAAATAAAGCATCCAATTTTAAAGTTTCAGGTACAATTTGAGCCTTCTAGATAAAAAAATAAAATGTGTAGACCTATGTATTCGCACGCGGTCAAAACCAGCCAAATGAAAATTTGGGGACCAAATCAGAATTTGAGGTGATCTTTTTCAAAAGACATTTGTGAAAAATTTTGNTGAGAAAGTCCAAGAGTTATGAGGCCTGCTGGCGTAATAATAGTGTGAAGTCGTGTGCATCAGCCTGGATAGGGAACTTATATAACCCCCAGTAATTATTAACACCTTTGGAAATTATCATTGAAGATCTAATCAAATGTTATGATTTTTCATTTTTTTTAACGCCATTGTGGGGTAACGCCACACTTTATTATCTACTTTTATCATCCGATGATGTGATGAAAATTAAAATTTTACATTTCCAAAAATACTGTAGTTTACTTCATCACAGCCTGGCCTGTAATTAACTAACAAAACAAAAATGAGGATTATAATTTTCGAAAAACAGTGATTGTGTTATGCCTCCTAAAATTCTAATATGACTCGAGATGAATCTATCTTATTTATATTACTGATTGGATATTCAACAATTCATGGGGAGTGTTTGTTTACTTACTTGATATACTTAGTGCATACGCCTCTCCTCTGGCTATATTTAGTGACATACGTGGGTAATGTTTCCGTTTATAATCATTTTCTTTATTTGGAGAAGTAACAGATTTAGTGAGAAAAGGGAAGTTCGTCCAATCTTTGTTTGACGAAAGAGGTACGCCTGAATACATATATATATATATATATATATATATATGAATAATGCAAGATTCAAGGTTCAAGATTTGTTTATTTGTTGGCTTTTTTGGGGCCAGTTCAGTACTTCACAACCTATAAATCTTAGAGATCATATCTATATATAGAGAGAAATCAAAACTATGAAACACCATTCACACTGGGATTCATGCCACTAAGACATATCATAGAACTAAATCATTGTACTGTTTCAAAATTTTGTAATAAAAAATACCAAATGATTTTAATTTGTCACCTCTCGCCCATTTAAAAAAAATGATATATATTTAAACATGCTCGGCCATTTCCGTAATTGAAAGACATGAAGACACGCTGTTCCCTCACACAAAATTGAAGAACGATTTTCCAAAACGCAGTAAATGCACTTTCATTGAAAAATAAGTTGGTGGTGTAATCAAAATTAATTAATTCAAAACGTAATTGAGCTCAAAATCTTCACTCCTTCGAACTTAACGTCATTTAACAGTAAATAAAAATATATGTATGAAGACTAATTACCTTAATATTATTCCTCTTTATTTCAAAAATATTCAGAGACCACATTACGAGTTTTCGAAAAACACTCTTCAGCTTTGCAACTACCCAAGCTGCGTGGCTATGTGATTAATCAGATGGATTTTTATTGCCTTCTTGTCACTATACTGTCTATATCAAACTTGAAATGTGTAATGAATCAAAGAAAAGTTCAGCACCTATTGTAAATTTGATCGTAGTCAAGATGATTAAACTTAACAAATTAAGGTTTCATGGTGGTTTGTTTCGTTAAACCTAAAAAGTATACTGAAAATGGCGGTATGTAAAACCGGACAAGGATATATGCGAGCACAATGGCGAAATTGTTTTTCAAAAAGAAACTGTTGAAAATCATTAAGACTATCATAGTGCCAATCTAACATTTTACAAATTTAGGTAACAACCGCGTGTTTCTGCGTTGCGTTGTTCTCCCGAGATTTTTGAAATACGTTTTGAGCTGATAAATATATAATCTCTAGATAAATTCAGCTGTACCTGCAAAATCCGTCCAGGTTGCAGTTTACCCGCAGCCTGTTAAGATTATTCTTCGACGTGGAGTTTGACAGATCAACGAAACTGCTCCAGTCACAGTTATTGATAGGTTTCCTTGTGATGAAATCACAAAGAGATACTGGTCCTTGAGCTACACACCCTGTGAAAAAAAAAAAGAAAACATGTAAACTTAAAAGGGTTTTCACATTATCGCAAATTTCGTTCGTATTTCAACTAGAACGATGACCAGGTATACGTTTGTTCGATTCCTGCAATTTAACGAAACGAGAAGTCTCGCCCCTTCCCTAGCATGGGAAGTATCAGTTTCCAGGCAAACCAGGATGGCTGAGTCTGATGAGGAAGCGACAGGAAATAATGCACTGATTTGCGAGTGGCGCTTGCTATACTTATATTTTTTCCTCATCTATTAGCACACACACCACCTTTGATTCTTGCCTCATCCTCCTCCTCCGAGACTGTTGCTAAGATGTTCCACTAACAAACTTGAAACCGTAGATTGCAGCCATGCTCCGGAGCTATTGGTTCTGGTTTTGTATAAAATGCGACACATTTCTAACAAACATCTAGTAGGTGTACCCCCTTTCTCATTGTGCCTGGCACGCACCAACCGAGAGCGAACCTTTTGCCAAGGAAACCCCACAAAATACAAAGAAAGACTGTAGCTTGCCATTTTGTCATATTGCATCAACCAAACAAACGGAGCCCAATTACATTATTTTCCACTTTGGTGGGGAATATAATAATGTGGTTTATAAGTGTCGTGTCCAGGCTATTGCCTTCTCACGCGACTTCACACTATTATTACCCCAGCAGGCCTTATCACTTTAGGATTTTCTCAACTCCCTGGGAAGTATACAGTGCCGCTGCCATTTATAGACTCTGATCACTGGCATTCTAACAGTATCTTTCACAGCCAATATCCAGATGTCCATTTTATTTATTATTTATATCCATTTATCTATTAATGTCACTGGATAATTCGCAAGTCTTTTCAATCTCATCTTCTTTCATGCTCTCAAGGAGCTGCGATTAAGCGAAGCTGACTGTATGTTCGAAGTAGTAGGTTTCTATTGTGTGTCTATTTCCTCGTATTTAGTTAAGCTGGCATTAGCGAGAGACCGGCTCAACAAATTTGAGGCAGCACCAGATGATGACAGGAAAGGAAGATGTTCAGTAGAGTAAACATGGCTTACGTCGCATGAACCACCAGTGCCAACACTGGTACTTTCCGATAGAAAGATGCATGTTCATGACTTAACTGTACCAATAGCGAAGTAACGCTTTCTGCCATGCACACAGTGGGGGTTAATTTCTACACTGATTATGTCAAAATTGCAGTGTAAGTCACAAATCCACCATAACTGGTCCTTTTCCTTTTGTTTTATTAGTGAGCAGCGGTGTTCCTGACCGTCTCCGAAAGATATAGAAGAAATTTGTCATTCCAAATGACCTGTTCCACTTTTTAAATGAACATTGATGCTCATTACGTAACCACTATATTGTGGTGTGTGCAGCCAACTTGGCGTCTTGAGGGCAAATTCCTCGAATATGGCGGGTTTTTAAGGAGGCTGGCGCCAATAAAAGTCATTTGGTGTGTTTATTTTTTCTTAGTTTAACCGATATGTTTTCATACAATAACGCGTCTTGAGCAAAATAAATATTAAAACAGAAGCAGTATAAATGCTGTAGTAGCAGTTTGGTTGCTTACTTCACATAATATATATATATATGGAAATGCAAGCAAACAATTGGCCTCTGTATACTTACAAGTCATCTCCGGTAAAAGAGCGTCAGCGGGATACATGAAGAGAAAGCCGTAACACATCTCATTAAATGTGTCCTTCCCGTAGTACGTGTAGCGGTTTGTGCTCATGGAGTTGAACACACACGTAGTCTTTAGCTCATCACCTGGCCGCAGTTCGATGGGTGGGTCGTAACTGACGAATATCAAGATTTTCATTCAAGATTCAAGATTCAAAGTGTTTATTAGGCCCTGGGCCAACAACACAATTTCACTACATAATCTACATCAAATCAAAGAAAGCGAAGACGAAGGGAAGGAAGCTGAAAGACATAAATATATCAGTCTCTAGGCAAGCTAAGACGGCTGTGACGGATGCGGAACAGCTAAAAAAAAAGTCGCTGACGTGTAAGTAAAGCGTGAGAAACTTGTTACCCAAGTAGAGCCTGTGGTGGATCGATGCTATAAAGTAAACATTGCATTCTTTGTTGGCGGGTCTCGCGAGTGGGGGGNTCGGGGGGGGGGGAGGGGTTCACTGGGTGCTTGTGGAACCTCCTCTCCTCCCCTTTCGAGCTTTTCTATAGGTATGACGATGCCAATAGCACCTAGCATAAAAGTATGGAATTTAAAATTGTCACTTATTATACATTTGTAGACTCAGAATAGGTAAAGTGCCACTCAAGTATAAACGTTGTGGTTGTTGCTAGATGGGTTAAGTGACCCTGTTTGCTGAGTGAAAAGGCCTAAAATACTAGGTATTCTGCTTCACTGCTTAAGTTTTCAATATCTAACTGGTTTAGGGGCATTTTTCTTCGTGTCAAAATTTGGAGGAAAGGCTAAACAACATGTTTGGAAAGTATTTTGGTTTGGGACCTCTGGATAAATTAATGAGAGGTGTAAAACCTTATATAACCAACAGTGAAGAAAACATTGGCATCTTCATACCTTTAAAAAAATCGGGGTTTCAGTCCAAATTCTGATCTCCAAGGTCGCCACTGAACGTTATTCTCCTTCATAAACGACTATCCTACAGCCAAGGTAAAGGAGAAATAGTAAGTGGATTATGCAACGAGCCCTGAATATCTATCCACTTACTCATTCATCACTGGAGAATCATAATTGTAGACGTCTTCGTGGGTAATATTGGCTATCAACTGTCCGTCTCTGAACTGCTCCACTTTCATGGCGTAGCCTGCAGAGAGTGAAAGCAACTGATAATTTGGAGTTCCTGCTCTGATACATAATACATAATATGTAGGATATCATTCATCAAATGAAGCTCTTTTCCCGAGTCTGAGTTTGTTTGAGGCCTCTCATAATGTGTCGTGCAAATACTGCTAATGAAGCTATCCATCCATCCATCCATCCATTCATCCATCCATCCATCCATCCATCCATCCATCCATCCATCCATCCATCCATTGGTCCGTTCTTCATCTTTCATCCTTATATCTCATGGACTAACCAACTAGCCAATCGTTCTACTTACCCAAGTAATGCATGTGGTTGACCGATGCCCTAATGTATGCATTCTTTTTTAGAATCATATTCGTGCATTCAGACGGACATACACCGGTCTTCTCGACAGAAACCTGACCTGAGGGAGAAAGAAAGTGGAGGTACATGTACACCAGTATGTTAGACAGGTTTGGCTGGATAAAAAAATAAGAAAGCTCATACAGCTCTTTGTTTCAGACGAGTTTGACCTACGGTAGAAAAGAGATGATCACATTATCTGTTTGTTGCACAAGAAAAGAGATGAGCATACACTAGTTTGTTCCACCAGAGTTTGATTTTAAGGACGGAAAGAGATGAGCATACACTAGTTTGTTCCATCAGAGTTTGATTTTAAGGACGGAAAGAGGCGAGCATACACTAGTTTGTTCCATCAGAGTTTGATTTCAGGTAGAAAAGAGATGAGCATTACTTAGTATACACTAGTTTATTTCATCAGAGTTTGATTTTAAGGAAGAAAAGAGGTGAGTATACTCGTTTTTTCCAGAAGAGTTTGATTTAAAGAAGAAAAGAGATTAACATATCTGCTTATTCCAGAAGAGTTTGATTTAAGGAAGAAATGAATTCAGTATACAATAGTTTATTCCAGAAGAGTTTTATTTAAAGAAGAAAAGAAACGAGCATACACTAGTTTGTGTCATCAGAGTTTGATTTAAAGAAAGAAAAGAGATTAAAACATCTGTTTATTCCAGAAGAGTTTGATTTAGGAAAGAAAAGAGATTAACACATCTGTTTATTCCAGAAGAGTTTGATTTAAGGAAGAAATGAATTCAATATACAATAGTTTATTCCAGAAGAGTTTTATTTAAAGAAGAAAAGAAAAGAGCATACACTAGTTTGTTTCAGAGAAGTTTGGTTTAAGAAAGAAAAGAGATGAGCACAGACAAGTTTGGTCAGCCAGAGCTTGATTTAGGGAAGAAAAGACCTGAGTATACACGTGTTTGTTTCACAATAGTTTGATTTAAATGAGAAAAGAGATTATCATAGGGCATAGCCTTCACCTATACTGGTCGATATAATTATAAGCATGACCTGAGAAAGAACGTTTCTGGACATACAAATACACCAATACGTACGACAGTTTGATATAATGACGAGAGGAGATGTGGACATACATTTGTAAATAAGATCACTGCTCAGTACGTTTTATTGCACCCTTAGCGAGAATAATACTCCACAATGTTTTATATTTTAGATTATGCATGTAATTTTCTATGAATAAACTGAAATAAAATTATTATCATTGTCCTTGTCATTGTATTTGTGTCTTTGACACGAATAAGAAAGAGTCTCGACACAACCTACACTCATTGTTTCGACATGAGTTTGACCTGAGGAAGAAACTTGATGAACATATATAAGTATATCAATCTAGGTTTGACCCGATGAATAAAGAACAAGGACACACAACCCCTTGGTCCATATAAGTTTGACGTGGGGAAGAATACACCTGTCCTTGATTCAAGTAGCTACGAAGATAGACATGCGTCTGTATCGTCGATAGACGTGAGAAAGAAGCTGGACTAAAACTTAATGCACCCGTTTAATTTGCTTGATTTGAAAATGCACCTGTATTTTCCACACAAATTTTACATATGGGAGAAAGAATATAGACGTATACCTGTATCTAAGATACAAGTAACAAAGAAGATGGACAACACCTGTTGTTATAATATGCCATGAGAAAACAGTTTGTTCACACTAGTTTCCTCAGTTCACTCGTTTATAAAATAAGTACCTAGCTATAAGTAGTGAAATATACTGTAAGAATACTGTGATTAACACCTGTACAAAGGCAGCGGCACTGAATGTTCTCCTGGGAGTTGAGAAAGTTCTGAGTGACTAGGCTTACTGGGGTAGTAATGCATTAAAGTTGCGTGAGCAGACATTGCTTGATACGAAACTTATAAAACCTCATTGCTGTTGATATTATTGTTACTATTATTATTATTATTATTAATATTACATAATTCCTGTGTGTACAGGTGATCCACACTGTCTTACTCCAGCGCAAAAACCAGCCGAGTTTGTTGAGTACACACTAGTCGCTGCATTTTGAGATGATGGGTCTGAGGCCTATGATAGCTTTTTGCGACATCAGGGAAACAGTCATTGGTGCCTCTGTAGATTTATTATGCTTAGATCGATCATGATCCTGACCAGGGTTGGGCAGAACTGAGATCATAAGAACGCAGTCCGTGAACTTAAGTTCAGTTCATTTGATCTGAGCTTACTAGCCATTTTGGACGACCTGATATGGATCTGAACTGTAGCTATTTTGGGTGCTTGACCTGAACTTTAATTTCCTACCTAAATTTCAGTTAATTTCACATTTACCTCAAAAACCAAAACCGAATGCAGATTTCTAATATCAAGGGGAACTGATCTGATCTGAAACATACTCTATTTCCATAGAACTGAGCCTAATTTGGTCTTAAGGCTTTTGCCCCATAGTGGACTGACCTTTATCTCAACTGACTTTTTTTGTGAACTTGCACAACCCTGATTCTCTCTTACTTACCTGGAGGAATCGTTAGCAACCTTTGGCCAGTGGCAAAGGTGACCAAATCCAAAGTGTCAGGCTTCTCAGGCTGGTAGTATAACTTCAGACCACTGGAATCTGTGTAGGTGGAGATCTTTTGTGGGTTGTTATAATGAACCTGGGAGGAGAGAAAAAGGGAAAATGCTCAGTCTTTAAAGCGTAACTGCTCATTGGCCCAGTTCCACCGAATCGGCAGATTGGAGACTTAATTCTGTGAAAGTGGGTAAAACAAATAAAAGCAAAACCTCTCCAGATCTTCCGTGTGGTTCCATATTGGAGACACACAGACTTGTACATGCGGAACTGTACCGGCAAATGCAGATCACGTTCTTCAGCACTGTCCCAAGTACAAACAATATTGTCCTGGAGGCTCGACGCTTCAATAGAAACTGTATGGGACGGCAGAGGAACTGAAGCGCACAGCATCATTAACAGGTATGAAGGTGCCAATAGCACCAGGCATAAAAATAGGCAATTTTGAATAGTCCCTATAGAGTTAGAAAACTGGCCATGGGGAGGGGTTGGAATTGAATTTCGAAGGCTTAGATCGTAGGTGCATATATATGTGTAGACTCAGAATAGGTGAGGTTTAGCCACTCAAGTATAAAATTTGTGGTTGTTGCTAGGTGGGTAAGGTTACCCTTTTACTGAGTGAGAAGGCCTAAAATATTAGATAGCCTGCTTCACTGCCTAAGTTCTCAAATCTAATTGGTGTCGGGGCATTTCTCTTTGTGTCAAAATTTGGAGGAAGAGCTAAACAACATGTTTGGAAAGTATTTTGGCATGGCACGCCTGGATAAGTTCATGAGAGATGTAAAACCTTATACAACCAACAGTGAAAAAAACATTGACATCTTCATACCTACAGAGAACGCAGAAGAATGAGAAGAGGAGGAAGAAGAAGAAGCAAAAGCAAGAAGAAGATGGAGAAGAAAAAGAAAAAGATTAAGAAGAAAAAAGAGAAGACAAAGAAGAAGAAGTGAGAAAAGAAACTGGGGTCTGTGTAACTTGTAATCCAGTGTGACTGTAGGTTCTCATAATTCAGTAGCACGTAGTTATTCTGACCTCTGGTCGTTGTGGTCACCTCCATCAAAGTGATTAAGTGTAAAACAACAACAACAACAACAACAACAACAACAACAACAACAACAACAACAACAATAACAACAACAACAACAACAAAGAACACCAATAACACCACCACCACCACCAACAACAACAACAACAAAATCCTCCTAACGGAAATGCCGTAGTCGTTCCACTCACCTGCAGGACTACTCGCTTAAATGCTGTCTTGCCAATCCTGAAGCCCAAATTAGAACCATAGCACTCACCCGGTAGGCCGACGCCCCATAAACCAATGATCGTTTCACAATTGTTTGTGGTCATGCCGCACAGCTCGGGGGGATCAATCACCTCAATTCCGTCTGAAATGTCATGGATGTACATATAGTCTGGACCGAGTAAACAACCGATAGACAACCATCCTACCACTGTCCGACCGACATACCGACCGACGATCGACTGACCCACCAAACAGTCAGACATCCAGTCAGCCAGTCATCCAGTCAGCCAGCCAGCAAGCCAGTCAACCAGGCTATCAAGCAAGCAGCAAGCGAGCCAGTCAACCAGGCTATCAAGCAAGCAGCAAGCAAGCAAGTAAGGAAGCAGCCAGTCAGCCAGCCAACCAACCAACCAATCAGCCAACCGACCGATCAACCAACCAAGCAACCAACCAAGCAACCAACCAAGCAACCAGCCAACCAGCCAACCAACCAACCAACCAACCAACCAACCAATCTTAAGCTGCTAATCATCTTACCACCATGGCATCCATACAACAGCATGTGATGTAAGACGTTGCTATTGTTGATGATTGGTTCAGTGGCAATAATATGGTAGTCCTGATCACTAGGAAGGTCAAAGGTCATACAGTAGTAGTTGGTTTCCGTTGGAGGAATCTGGGTCAATCTGAACCTTGCGTCGAAGATCATGACCTCTTCGGAGGGGGCAAGGGGTAGGACGGGGGAAGGGATGGAGGAGAAAGGAAGAAAATGATGAATAAAGCTGTTAAAAAAAGCTATATCGCTTTCAAATGTAACACTAAATCCATTTCGACAAAAAGATCCTTTAATCTTTTAGCATCAAGTCATGCCCCTGAGGAGCGCTATACTTTATAACGGATACACAGCGTGTGGCTGGTTGCTAACCCTTTTTTTTTATCATATAACAGGGCCTATTTCTGATGACATAAAAGTGTGTAATAATTTTTTGATATCCCACATGATACATAAATTTGACCTTTGACCTGCATAAGAATACTTGATTGGAAGCTTACGATACCTCAAGAAATATGTGACGTTTCTTTTGTAACTATTTTGGCTGCGGTGGGTTTCCCTCCTTGTAGATTTAAAAAAAAAAAAAAAATATATATATATATATATATTTCAGTCTGTCTTTCATATCGCTTGTCATTGTTCTCTTCACGTTTCAGGTTCAGTTCAGTTAAACATATGAATTAAAGTACTTGAAATGTCACAGTGTTTCTGTGGTCTAAAGTTTCATCGATGATTGTCAGCTATTTGGATCTTCTTTATGCCGCGTTACTGTGTGGTTCATTCAGTTCATTTATGACTGATGTGTCTCAAACAGGGCGAGGGCCACTTCAGGGTCATTTTCACGATTAAAAGTTCATTTTTTTTATTAGTTAGAGTTTATATGGTAAAAAGGAACCCAGTGACCTTAGCTTTGGCCTGTTATAATGTATTTGTCTCTTCCCTGGCCAGTTTAGGTTAAATTAAAGCAGCACTATTTCCGGTCAGACGTTTGAAAAGATAGGGGCTGCCAGTGAGCTAATCCCCTGTTCTCTTGAAATAGCCTGAGGCCTCAAGTGGTTTTTCATGGGGGTGGGTCAAACGAGGAGACACAGCAAAAAACTTTACTTGTTATGGGCTATTAAAAGTAGTCTATTTTTTTTGTTTAGATCAGAAGCTTATCTCCATTACTGGTGAGTGAGAATAGCCAACGAAAATCAGGGCTGAAGTAACGGCAATGGACAGTACACAGTAAAATATAACAAAAATATTTTGGGGTGTGTAACCTGTAGACATTTCATATATTATCAAGATCATTCTCACGCTGTTGCGAATGTAAAGCTAGTCGAGTTCTTCAATCATGTTTGTCTGATGCAAACAGCGTTGGGCATGACGAATCTGGCGAAGTGGGAAGTCGAGTATCTTATGACTTAGAAATGTTCTTGGCTTTTGAGCAAGACTAGATTACCATAAAAAGGCAGGTCTTTTGTGTGATCTCGTTCAGCATTCACTACTGGTGCGTGAGAATAGCCAATGAAAATTACGGCTGGAATGACGGCAATGAACAGTACATAGTAAAATATAGCAAAAAGATTTGGGCGTGTGTAACCTTAAAGGAGCAGCCCATTGATGGTCTTCGCATGTCTTAGCCAGGCTGACTTCACCCTTCTTTGAAATTGGCCGGTCCTATACAAAGACCGACGCTATGTTACTGATACTGAGTGCGAAGTAGACATATACAATTCATACAACTTGTCTCACAAAATATCAAATTTTTACGTTTTATTTTTAATCAGTATTTCACGATTCAAACTTGTCGCTCTCTGAGTGTAGGAACTAACCCGCATGTAATATGACACACAATGAAACCAGTTGTTTAAGTGGTCCATATTAATTAGTGTCTATTTTTCACTTTCATATATTCTGCAAATTTACTGTTACTTCCCGTTTTAGAACGGGATAATTTTAATATGTGCTCTGCATAATCTAGACATTCTTGATTTGTATTCTCACCTGGGTTATTGATGGCAGAGCAATTATCAAATTTCTCTATCTCACAAGTGACAAAATCGTTTTTCCCCTCACACTGTGGACTGTCAATGGGATCACATACACCTGAAAAAAAAGAGAGAGAGAGAGGAGGTGGATTTGAGCAATTCTAAAAAAAGTTGGATTTTATGAGTTAGACAGACAGTGATTTGTTAGTCTCACTTCAACAGGTCAAGGTTTTACTAAACAGCGCTCCACAGAAGAGACTTAGTAAGTCCCACTGAACCTAGGAAATGCGCTGCATAATGTCCACAGAAGAGCGCTGATGTTTCTTTAAACTCTACCTGAGACATAACTGATTCTTGAATGGTGTGTTATCGTTAATATAAGCATGTAACATGCCTTCAAGTTTTGAAACTTTCCCATAAACTGCGTGAACTTTAATAAACTTTGCTTGCAATGCAGAGGTTTGCTTTATTTTTTAAATTGATTTAATTAATATTAGCATGTAACATGTCTTGAGATTATGAAACTTTCTCACAAACATCTTGAATGTCAATCAATTTTCTTGTAACGGGGAAGTTCGCTTTATTCTTTTTTAGACTTAGTTTGATTATAACTAGCATGTAACATACCTTCACATTTGGAAACTTTCTCACAACTTCTTTAAATTCAATAAATTTTGCTTGTAATGCGGAATATTTCTTTCTTGCTTAGGTAGATTTGATTTAATATTCACGATTATTCATTAAAGTGAGAGAAAACTACTAACTTAATTAAAAACTAGCATAATAATACGAAAAATATGATGAGACATGAAATCTGACAAAGTATGTCTGTCTAGTCCTCCACTATTCCAGGGTGGTAGTAGACCATCCCACTTGTCCCCCTTACCTGGATGTGAAATGTTGGTTGTCCGTAAGGGAATCTGACCAGCTGACCAGACACAGTTAGGGTCTCCGAGTTCTTCACCGTTCATCTTCCCGTCTCCGTCCGAGTCCTGATGGCACAGCTCTTGAGTCCACTAAGAAAAAGATCAGAGAAATACTCAGATTAGTGTGACGAGAACAGACTTAATACTGCGTACGTACAGAGTTAGACAGAACTGAGATCAAAGTGACTTCAGTTCACTGAGCTTAAAAGCCATTTTGGATGAACTGAGTGGATCTGAACTGTTGCTAATTTGGGTGTTTGATCTGAACTTTATATTCGTAACGAAATTTCTGTTCAGTTCACGTCTTTCTCGACAATCAGAATCGCAACCTAATTTCACAAAACAAGAGGAACTGATCTGACCTGAAAACTACTAATGTTTTCATGGCATGAGCTAAACCTGATCTTAGGGCTTTTATCCCTTAGTGAACTGAATTTGATCTGAACTGACATTTTTGGTGAACTTGCCCAGCCATGTTTACCAAGTAGTCTTGTGGACTGCAGTCTCGCACTATCTGTCGAAAGTGTGCACTAGATCAAGCTACACTTACTTTCCCCTCATTTTACTCTCGCACACTTTGTAATCCAATAAGCTCTAACTATACGATTTTCTACACTCCCCATGTCCTGCTTTTGTGATTGTAAAAACAAATTAATATGGTCCAAAGCTATGCATCGGTATTCCTGTTGTTTGTGATTACTTTTGGTCTAGAGTCGGCCGACAGAGACAATGGAACGGTGAAGATGGATAGAAACTCTCTTACTCGTAGAGAGAAGCAACAGAAGATCTCTGGAGAAAGACATCTCACTAGCAAGGGATATCAAGGAAGACAACTAAAAAGTGAATATATCTGTGAGACAATAACTCTGGCATTCTTGTCACCGGACAAGATCAGTGACATGAATACAAAATCATCCAGAACAAACAACAGTTTAGAAGTATGACATATAAATGAAGAACCAGCAAAGCTCACCTATTCATCATTTGAATGGATAGCACAAAGATGGAACAAATTTAGCCAGAATGAGACATAATCCAGTATGAGGGAGGCAGAGGATAGCAGAAAGGAAAAGACAGTGCACAGACTATTGGCAAAAGGACCCATGCCCTAAAGACAAGCCTGTAAGAGATGACATTTGATATTCATAAAACATAGCACCGAACTATTCCACCGATGGGACACGAGTAGTTAATTGTTTCAAAGCCTAAGATGTCCACAGTACAATTATTAGTTTTGTTTTTAAAAAAATTTTTTTACAAAATTTAAACCGCATACATTTTTGGTATGACAGTTTTTGGGAAAATATCGCAGGAGTGTTGGGATTTTCATCCCTGGAGAACCGCCGTTACTTGTGCTACGTGACATCAAAAAGCGAGATAGCCCAGGCGATTTAAGATTCAGACAGTTTGCACATGCGTCTATACTAGTCGACAGCTAGCTTTTCTCGCTTTTTGACATCACTCAGCATGAGTTCAAGTACAAGTTCAAAATCTTCCTGAGGCATGCGCCAAACACTTTGTTTTACACTTACACAGTGGTAATCATTACAGAGTAATGGCGGAGTACACAGGGTAAAAAGCTCACCATTCCACCAGTGTTTTCTCACAAATGGTCAGGTGGAAGGAAAATGTACGCGGACTCAAGTTTTTAAATAAAAAAAATAAGTTGGATAGTTTAGGCTGTGAAGCACTATAACTACCCCTGCTCCTGTACTAGTCATACATTTTACAGAACCGCTACACAGTTCAATCTTAAAACTCAACTTTTCAGTGTAAAAAAAAAATAAATGAATAATAAATCTCACGTAAAGTCGCGTGAGTGAACATTAAATTTATATTATTTCACCTCCAATATATTCTTAACCCTGTGAACTCGTAATCCCGATATAATGAGATGGTCGTACAGTTGCTTTAAAGCTATCACCCTCCTAAATGGACAGTCCCAACAAGTGAAATGGTTGCACTGACACACCCTCAGGGAAATGACTTAAAAAAAATACGCAACGTTTTCCCCTCAGGAAATCAGTATCACTACAAGGCAGGACTCAGGGGAAGGTTTAGGAGACAAGGGGTCTAAGGGTTAGTGTGAAGAATGCCAAGCTGTTGCAAGGTTTCCGTTTCTCAAGGACTGTGAAGTGGATTGTCCATCTGAATTGACAAGCGTTTTTCCAAAGCACTTTTGTCGTTGAAAAAATGAGTAGGTGGTGTATTCAAGCATGCATTTCTGTGTTAACCCTCTAGTGTCCACTGGTCCATATTAGGCAACCTACACAACCCAGTGGTCCAAATATGGCACGGATGTTTCAGTGCCCGGAGGTTCAAATTTGACCCAAACTTTTTCACCCATAAAATATTGAAATTATTCAAAATCAATGTTTTATATGTATTTTGGGTGGCATTTGAAGTGTGTATGTGAATTTTCAGAATTTTCCTACCAATATTTCTATGCCTGGGCACGAGAGGGTTAATATTCAAAACTTAATCGAGCTCAAAATCTGTACTCCTTCAAATTTTATGCCACTTAGCTGTAAATAAAATTATAATATATATGAAGAGCAAGTGTCTCAATATTATTTCCCTTTATTTCAAAACTGTTCAGAGACCACATACCGAGTTTCGGAAAAACAGCTTTCCAATTTATGACTAGATAATAAATAGTCTATTTTAATCTCAATACAAATTATCCCACTTGGAAGACGCTGCTAAAGCAGAACGCAGCAGGAGTAGGAGACACTACTTGATCAGGCGTGACAAAATTATGGTCCGCTAAGGCTGCAACGTTACAGCTGAAAAATTAAAAGCACATTGTCTAACAATAGCATACCCGATGTGCGTTTCACACACTGATCCCAACATGTCATATTTTGTTGTTGTTGTTGTTATTGTTGTTATTGTTGTTACTGTGACAAAAGTATAGAGCCTATAGATCTAGATAAATGAAACTTGCAATAAGCATAGATTATCTTTTTGTTGATTTTATACTCCCTTTATACCCCCAGCTATTGGACTTAGAATGAAGTCTTTTTTTGGTTTTAAAAAGGGGGAGGCATCTGATATATTATGCAGACTATAAAAAATAATACTTTACAATGATCAGGCAGCGTTTACCTATCAAAACAGCAAATTAAAAAAAAAAGTGGAATGCATGTTTTGTTCCCGCAGGTAATCCTCGTGGGGAAGTGGGAGGAGTATAGACGTTTATTAGAAAATTTGGAATTAGGAGCACAGCAACACTAGCGGCCACAATCTACGGTTTTAAATTTGCTGGTGGAACTTTTAATCAACGACATTTTGTTGGAGGAGAATGTAGCAATAATCAAATGTGGTATGTATGCTGATAAAGGAGGCGAAGACGTAAGTATAGCAAATATCATTTGAAAGTCACAGCACACTTTTCTTGCTCTTCCGCATCAGTCGCAGCCATGTTTGCTTGCCTACAGGCTCACACCACCGTTGTTTAAGAATCTCCGAGGAACAGCCCACAGAATAAAAGGACCGTTCCTGTCGCTACTTTGCAGTACTTCTCGCGGGAATCAAACCCACGTACTCCAGGATATAGGCAACTAACTTTCAAATCAAACTAACCTGATATCCAGCCGCCTTGAAAGCCAACCCAAAGACGTTCCTGACACCTCCACCCAGCGGGTTCTC
Organism: Ellobium chinense; assembly: GCA_033807755.1. Lineage (NCBI taxonomy): Eukaryota > Metazoa > Mollusca > Gastropoda > Ellobiida > Ellobiidae > Ellobium > Ellobium chinense. The sequence goes on from JAWQUT010000845.1 coordinate 28,528, forward strand.
GTGCCCCACGCCTTGCCACTTGTAGTTGACCTTGCAAGGATGAGGCACGTTGTTTCCATTTGGGATCCGCTCCCTGAAGTAGGGGTAGCCTAGGGAGGGGGCTAACAGCACGGACAGGGCCACGCTGTGAACGTTGGAAATGATTAGGGTGCATAAAGGCGTGTACGGACGAATAGCTTGTGAGGAGAAAGAGAGAAAGAATGAGAAGACATTAAAATTTAGAAGCTGTGTAAGGATGGAAGTGTAAGTCAAGTTATGGATGTGGATTGTAGGATATGTAGCAATGGAAAGACTGATGTGTGACAGATAACAGTACGGAATAAGGCGTAAACTGAACATTCGTTAAAACTATTCATGTGTATAATTGTGTTAAGTATTGGCATATGTCTATAATAAACTAAACTGAAATTAAACTCAACTGAAAACTGAGTATTCCGGGATTAAGAGGCGCGGGAAATGGTATGCGAATTAAGTTAGTGACAGTGAAATTATATTCATTGTTATCCCTTGTTTGAAAAAGAAATTATTGGATTTTCGAGTAGAGTAATTAACAAAAATGTGATACCGAAAAGCCCAAATTGTTACGTAAGCTGATACCTCGGTTCTTCTTGGTCTAGCGGCAAGAGTCTTATTTTGACTAGCTGCAAGACAGTTGTTAACATAGAACAAAATCTTCATAGAATGTTCAGAACGCAGTGCTCTAGGTATGAAGATGCCAGTCGTAAATGGCATAAAAGTATGCAATCTTAAATAGTTCCTTAAAAACCTGAAACTGACCTCTGGGAAGGGGAAAAGGAGTTGGATTTTTATTTCAAAGGCTTAGATACTTTCAGCAACCTTTGTAGAGTCAGAATAGTCAGGGTTTTGTCATTCTGTCTGTACCTCGATCTAATTTAAGGAAATATGGTGATAGGGCCTTCAGTTATTCTGGGCCTCTTATTTGGAATTCATTGCCAGAAAATATTAGAAATTCTTCCAGTTTTGAATCATTCAAATGCCAATTAAAAACACATCTATTTGTAGAGTATATATGTCAGAGTAGCTACTGCAGTCCGTACTTGGAATGCTTGCTGTATCAAGAATATCTTTGAAATGTACGTCTATATAATGCAAATATGTGCGAGTGTGTATGTTTATGCTTGTAATATGGCTGGTGTTAAAAAGAAATGTATGCGATGTAAAGCGCCTCGAGCTTTTCGGGGGTGAGGCGCTATAAAAAATTCTCTTTATTATTATTATTATTATTATTATTCAAGTGCTAGCTGAGTAGTGGTTGCTAAGTGGGTATGATTATCATGTTTACTATGTGAAAAGGCCTGTTTCTGTTTGTCAGATTTTCGAGGAAGAGCTGAACTACTTGTATGGTAAATATTTTGGATGAGGACCCTGGATAAATCAGTGAGGGGGCTTACAAAGACAACAGTGAAAAAAATGTTGGCATCTTCACACCTCTAATTCATACATAGATTCCGATTACCGTTTAAAAGAGAATAAAAAAAGTTATCAATATTTAAGTTTCAGACTCTAAATTGGGACGAAAATAGGACGTTATTAAAGGCCTTAGGAAGACAGTAAACTTCAAACATATCCCTTGGAAAGATTATGCAGAACGGGCCTTAAATTTGTGAACCAGACTGCAAATTAGTTTGTAGGCTTATTCTTTCCTGATTTAGTAAACTAAACCTGAACTTTTGCTCAGGATCTTCGGTTTCAGTGTGACCTTCTTTTTGTTAACAAAACTTGTTAGCTTGTTTATGCCTGTCGTTGTATCGGTTCATAGCTAAACCATAAGATATTTTAATTCTTTATTTTGATATTTTAAACAGCTTTTTAGATAAGCTCTTTAATGCTGCAAACTATTAAAAAAGACTCAGAGATTGTGGAATTTCTTGTAAGTGACGCAGAGAAAACAGTTTTTTGGCTCAAAAAGGCTAATCGAATAAATCTTTCATACTCTTACATTTTGTGAAATACCACCCTACTCGTGAACAAAGACGAGATTTATATCATAGAGTGGAAAACATGACAATGTACCACTTTTCTATCACGCTAACTAGTTAATCGCGACTCTTTTCATGCTCTCTCTGTTTATCACGTTTTTGGACGTCTGGTTGAGTGCGAAGAGTGGTATTGTCATTTGTCCTATGGACAATAAAGTCTATCTTATCTTATCTTATCTTATCTTATCTTATCTTATCTTATCTTAATCTTATCTTATCTTATCTTATCTTATCTTATACGGGGCAATTATACAAAGGAGATAAAATTAAGATTGCTTTACTCACCACAGAGATAAGAGCATCGCTGAGCAAGTACGGGAGACCTCCTCATCGACAAGAGATGACAATATAAGTGTTCTGCATACGTGTGATGAATATAAGGTCTAACCAGCCTGTTTCAGTGAGGAGATGTGTTAAAAGGAAAGTATACCGGAACATAATAAGCACGACACTTATAGTGATGAGTCGAGAGAGAGAGAGAGAGAGAGAGAGAGCATTTTCATAACTATTTCGATTGCACAGTTGCATGCAGATTAATACACATCTGTTTCAGCCAGCAGATGCTAATCTTGAGATCTGAAACAGTGGCGGATGTAGGCGTGGGGCAGAGGAGCATGTGTCCAAGATCTGTGGCCGTATGCATAATCCTTGCGTTAGTTAACGCACTGCGGTAACCACGGGCAACTCCCAAAACATTACTAGTGTTCACTGTGGTTACCGCCATACGTTGAGTAACATTATGGGTTATGCATACGGCCACTGTATTTGTAAGAGGCCCCGTGCTCGAGGACAAGAAAAATATGGAGACAAAGAGAGGAGGGAGAGAGAGAGAGAGAGAGAGAGAGAGAGAGAGAGAGAGAGAGAGAGAGAGAGAAAGAAANAGGAAAAGGGAGGGAAAGTGTGAAGGAGCTAGGTTAAAATTACTTTTTATTGTTAAACTTACTACCACAATAGAGTTTCCCCATGAAAGATAGGGGAAAGGAAGCCGCTCGCATCATTCAAATGTTCAGTGGCCGTATACATAATTCTTACGATAGCTAACGCACTGCGGTAACCACGGGAAACTCCCAAAACACCGGTAGTGTATACTATAACGCAATCCATTAACTAACGTATGGATTAAGCATACGCCAAAGGACCCTGCGGACCCTAACCTGAATCCGTCCCTGATCTGACCTGGCGTGTTTATTTTCGTACTGATGAGATAGGGAGGGAAGTCGGGCAGTATGTAAGTGAAATATTTGTTTCTTTGTGTGTGCTCAGAGGTGCATTCTAATATAAGCTAGTAGGGTTTAATAATATGTATCTCAGGCATCATTTATCCAGCTTCTATTTAAAATACTGATAAATATAATGGTGGTAATGATGATATAATGTTAATGATAAAGAATGGCTTTTCCAGTCCTGTGTCCGTAAGCATAATCCTTATGTTAGTTAATGCATTGCGGTAACAATGGCAAAGTCCCGAAACATTAACAGTGTTCAGTGTGGTCAACGTAATACGTTAAGGTCGGACAATGCATATGGCCACTGTTGGATCAACCAGATCAACCATCATGCTCACTTTTAGCCAGTTCATTGCCTGTTTACACTCTTTCACTTGAACGATTCTTCGCCTCATTCATTGTTTGTTTACACTCTTTGACTTCTATGATTCTCCGCCTCGCTCATTGTATGTTTACACTCTTTCATTTGAATGATTCTCCTCTTTGGTCATTGTTTGTTTACACTCTTTCACTTGAACGATTCTTCGCCTCATTCATTGTTTGTTTACACTCTTTGACTTCTATGATTCTCCGCCTCGCTCATTGTTGTTTACACTCTTTCATTTGAATGATTCTTGCCTCGTTATATTGCTTACCTTAATTGTTCAACATAGATATAATTCTAAGGTCAAGGCATTCTGTCTAAAACACGTCATGTAATTTTCTTCTTCTTGTTTGTAAAGATTCATAGTAATGACGAAATTCTCTTCACATTTTCTCTAGTTAGACAATTTTCTTGCTTGTTGCATACTTAGTGATATGATGATGATGATGATAGTGATGATGATGATGATGATGATGATGATGATGATGATGATGATGATGATAATAAACGCCAGTCTGAAAATTTGTGTATTAAAGTTGTTAAATTGTTATAGTTTTCTTTGTTTACTTATTTAAATCCAGTGCGGATAAATGTTTTGCAAATAATGATGATTTGAAAGATGGAAAAAAGGCATTCTCTACCAGAAAAGCTTTAATAGAAAAAACAATCCAAATTTTCGATGATGATGATGATGATGATGATAATGATGATGATATGATGGCAGAGTGGATATATAGATGTTTGTTTCTAGAGGAAATACTATTTAGATCCCAAAATGGTGGGAAAAATATTAATAGTAATATATGTATGTAATGCCTCGTTTGACAGAACCAACTGTATTGCAAATGATTATGATGCCAATGATGATGATGCTAATGATGATCATTATGATGATGCTACTGGTGAAGATGATAATGATGATGATGATGATTAAATTTGTTAAATTTATTAAATTGTTAAATTTATTAAATTTATTAAATTTGTTAAAATGTTATCGTTTTCTTTCTATACTTATATCCAGTGCGGATAAATGTTTTGAAAATGATGATGATGACGATGATGATGATGATGATGAAGATTATTAAGGCGACAGTGATGAAGAAGTGTGTAAAAAATGCAAGCTCTCAAAAATATAGATGTTAACCTGACATGCATCCGTTTATCCAGTTTCGTCATTGGAACCCACTTACAATATATAACATTAAAATAAAAAATGTGAAACAAACCAATCAATAGAGCAAGATTTGTTAATGATGACTTTTACAACACCAAAAGTGTCCAAAAAAATGTTATGCTATCTCAACCAAACATCTATACATGAAAGAAGATCAAGTAATTGAGCAAAAATCTTTCATAAAGCGTCACAAAGCAAAACCAGATTTCCCAAAAAAACCTTTGGGACCATAATATGTACTGTGCTGTCTGACTTTGCTGTCTAACTTTTTGGGAAACTCTCAAAACATAAATGATGTTACTCGTAGTGACGCCAGCACACAAAGTAAGACAGCAATATGCATACTACGTCTCCCATTTACTGACACACGATGACAAGGCCAGCTGGGTTTAATAGCAAGCTCTATCTCTACTCTTTTTCATCATTCCAGGAGAGTCAAAAACACATTCTCTGTCAAAGTTTACTGTCTAAGCTTTTGGGAAACTCTTAAAACATCATTGCTGTTTCCCGTAGTTAAGCCGTCACGGAAAGTTAGACAGAGTTATACATACAGCACTACTTAATGACACACGATGACAAGGCCAGAAGGGCTTGATCACATGCTCCGGAGTGAATACGCAATTCTCTACTCCTTTACACGAAGCGTCAAACACGCAGCGTTCCATAAGAGAATTAATACAATCATCTGTGCTGCTACAATTTCTAACCCTGCCATACTTAAAGTGTACGGCCCATCTGACGACAGGCCATCCACAAAGAAATTAATAGACTTATATATTATAATTATAACAAAAAAAAATGAGATACGTTGTACATTTTTACATTTATGTAACAGTGACTCTCAGCACGGGTGAAAATGTTGATCAAGTTGATGGTTCGACAAAGAGGGAAAAAAAAAACAGTTCAGAAGAGGAGATCATAAAGCTAGATCTTTTCACAGTATTGATGAGAAAGGTCTGATGTCAATAATGGTGATGCTAGTAATGGTAATGACGAGAGTGGTGATGGTTGATGTCCTTACAGGCACTTTGCTGTTGTTCACTAGCTATCACTAGCTAGATCAAAAAACATACGGCTGATTATGATGCTGTGAATATAGTGAACATAGTGTTGCTGCTGCTGATAATGATGATAATACATATAGCATTTCGGACTGAAAACGATGTCGTTGACAATAGTTACTTTTGGAATAGTCTACCTGTGTTTGCTGTTGCTTGCCCATGCTCTATATGCAGGCGAGTTCTAGGCACAAACGTGCGAAGGCAATGTCTTTGTACAAGAATTACAAAATATAAGCTCAAAATTCCCAATGTTCAGTATATTAACATCGTACAATCTCACCTCTCAGAGTCTATTGTGTTTGCTCTTACTTACCTATGCTGTATACTCTATATGCAGGCGAGTTCTAGGCACAAACGTGCAAAGGCAATGTCTTTGTACAAGAATTACAAAATATAAGCTCAAAATTCCCAATGTTCAGTATATTAACATCGCACGATCTCACCTCTTAGTGTTTGCTCTTACTTACCTATGCTATATACTCTATATGCAGGAGAGTTCTAGGCACAAATATGCAAAGGCAATGTCTTTAAACAAGAAGTACAAAATATACGTTTAAAATTCCCAATGCTCATTATATTAACATCGTACAGTTCACCTCTTGTACATAATCACGTCTCCAGATCTCCAAGTCTGATAGAACACAACCCTTTGAGTTGCTCAATGTTCATATTGGGGGGTCTCAAACTGGGGAATATGTAGACTATCTCCCAAAAGTTAAACCATTCAAATTCATGACGTTACCTAAAGAGCAGGCTATGCCAACAGATGTACAGTCGACTTCGCTTATTCACCCTCCGCTTAATCGCCACATCCGCTTAATCGCAACTTTCCCCAGGGAACCGAATTTTTCCTATATAGAAGTCATTGGATAATTGCACCTCACTCCGGATAATCGCAACTCCTCAGCGGCCGTAAAAATCAAAGATCAGCGGTAGGATTACAACTGATAATTAAATATGACACTGATGGCTGAAACTGCGTGACGGAGGGTAGAAAGTTGACTAAGTGAAAGCTACCACACCTTGACAGGTGTGATAAGCCCCTCCTCTCCACCCCCCACCCCCCTTCTACTTGGCCTTGGCTATCCCCGATAATGTTTCTGTGCCGCGGCCGGTAGAGCCCACTCCACCCTGTCATCGTCTCACCCTTTGCAATGAAGGGGCGAAAATACCATCTCAGCATAATCGCAAATCCGCTTAATCAGGACAAATTGTGATTAAGCAGAGTCGACTGTACTAGCTACTGACTGGCCATACATTGCCCCCAGTAGTTTATCGGCCAGTCTTAAAAAATGCGAGGGATTTTTTTCCTTTATTTTCCCGTCAAAGGGTACGTCAGCTAAGAAAGTTTGAGAACTCCTGGTTTAAATGAGATTCCTTTAAAGTGTATACTAGAACACATGTCGGCCCTGCCCCCCCCCTCCCCGAAAATAAAAATCTGTATGTTCTCAAGTGCCGAAATACATGTAATCGTATACCAACAAGAACTTTTATTGCCAGTGTCGTATATTGCGTCCACATGATGACAAAAGATACGTGTAGATTAAATATAAAGTGCACACTTGTGCACTTCTTTACATCACATTATCCAGCCTTCGCATTTGCAATAAAAAAAAAGTGGGCTGTAATTCACCAAAACCTCTCGAGTGTAGCGAGGCGTCACAGCACATGACCGCAAGTAATAATATTTGAAGATAATTCCTTGGAAATGACGCTGATTTTACACGCCAAATCAGCGAATGCTCTTCGGCATGTGAATGTACCGGTAACTGTCGGAGTGGAAGGAGATGGCAAAGATGGAGCAGTTATGTTAAAGTTGCAAGAGCCTAATTGGTTAAAAAAAAAAAAGGCCTATCAGAGTCAATAGTAGCAGTGTATATAATCAGTCCGTTGGACAAATTATTGTAGAAATAGTCGTATAACATGAAAGCAAAGCGCAGAAGTTGTGAAATTTAGTCTTGAATTTGTAAAAAAAAAAAATGGTTGCAGTATTTCCCAATGGCTTCAGCAGATTTCATTTGTGCGGGCCTGTGAACTGCAAAAGAAGGCCAAATTTTTAACCCTTTTTCATCCAAATTAAAATTGTCAAAAATCTAAATGAAGGACCCCGCTATAAACAGTATATAATTTAAGCTCAGTGGTGGCACCAGACTTGCGGACCAACCTTGGGCGCATCGGAACGTTCCTGTGGTTCAAGGCGAAATTTTTAGTAAATGCCTCAAAGAGGCTTTTACAATTTGGCTCCTGCAACTTCAAGAGAAGCCAGAGTCTAAAGCCATAATCATTGAGCCACGCTGCTCTACAAATTCCATACACTTTTTCGAACCACCAACCATTCATCCGAATACGCACAACTCAAGTTCTCAGAACAGAACCTACCAGCGCTTTCATTAAATTGAACATTTGCAGAGCCAACTGTTCATATCGCGCATAAAACGTCATCCATCTTCCTTTTGATGTGCATTAGGAAACATTTTATTTTTATATTTCATCATAAAGTAAAAACATAAAAATATAGCGCACAGGAATGTTGAACAACCACAGAGGAGCTTAAAATTTGAGTAACAGATCTAGAGGTTTGTCACTCGAAAATGATTTTTTTTTTTGTTTTGTGCAATTTACATATGTATTGGAACGCCCTTTCTCGCGTAAGTTACATTCATATCCCTATCCATTATTATAGTGAAGTCTGCAAGCATTATCTCAGAGCCCAGACTTTCTTGGAGGTCAGATGAAAGCTGTAATCCAAAGCAACTACAAAATTATTCTTTGGACAAGAGTATTTTGGCCTGACGACTAGTATACCCTATGAGAAGTATTTTGATTAGACAATCTGATGGACTGATTTTTTAATGCGGTACAGTTAAGTCACCTATCTCAAAAAAAAAACCAAACAAAACAACGAGGAAAACATGGAAAACAAAGTCATACAAACTTGGTAAACAGGCGTAAGATTAACTGTAACTGAAACAGAATAAAGGACAGTATTTACAGATTGCTTCATGTAGGGATGCATTCTTTGTTCAGATTTTTAATCTGTGCGACAATCATCTGAGCTAGACAGACTAAAGAAAGGCAGAGTGGTCGTGTGGTTTGTGAATTGTTCTCAGAAACTGAAGACTGTCAAGTCCAAGATTTGTGCGTTTGACTCTCAGACCGTGCGGTTAACGCTGTAATGTTGTTAGGACAGACACTTCACAGTGACACTTTTATGTATTTCATTTGTAATATTATTGTTTACATGACATGATGATTATTGTTCTATGTGATTGTTTTATTATTATTATTATGAAAGAGATGTATAACACTATATGACATTGTAAATCAATTTCCCTAAGGGATAAAAAAAAAATCGTATTTTCATTTTCATTTTCGTATGTTCGTATGATGAACAACAACTGAAAAAGAACAAAGGAAACTATTTATATATTGCTTTATGTAGGGATGCATTCTTTCTTCAGATTTTGAATGAGTGCTACAACCTTCAGAACTAAAGAGACTGTTTGGCTGAATTTTATCACATGAATGTAGACTGAGAAACGTGGCATTTTCAGTTCAGCCATAGCTATGCGAATGATTTCTTTAGATATCTCAACAAGTCAGATCAGGCTACCATCTTCTGTTTAAGGCTCAATAAGCACCTACACAAGATAGGCATAAACGCAGGCCTCTGCCAGTGCCTGTAGGTAAATCAAACACTACAGCACTCTCCTGGTAGAACTAAAAGAATAGTTCTGGCCAACGTCAGATGACTATGAGACGAAGCTATGGGGGAACTACACAGACCTGCAGCTGACCACCCAGTTCATGGCCTATAGCGGTCTGCTAGCATGACCAGGGAACATAGAAGAAGAAGTTCAACCATGGACGTTTAAAAAGAGGAGACGAGGAGATTAATCGAAAACTATTTGTCTCGGTTAAAAATACGATCAAGCCAGATTCGTCTGTAAGAATGTAAATTGTGCCTGTCGACCCTAGTTTACTCATTTCCAACTTTTAAAAAATCTGGTTCAGTGGAGCTGGCCCATTCGTTTGAGTATTTGTACTCTATGAACTGACGGAATATAAACATTAAACTTTTTTAGACCTGAAAGCATCACGAGTAATATGCTTCTAGTCCTGACTTGGTTCTAAGGTAGCCTTTTTGACGTGCTCAATAACAGGTCACGAACTGTAATTTCAAAATTTCATAACGTCTAATAATATTGTGACAATTTTTTTAAAAAATGTATTCAAACATGCTCTATTGACACAAAATGTCACCCCTATTCAGGTGTAAAACTATCGTGTCACATGATTACCCCCAGGATGTTAGAATATTTACCATAACGTTTATAGTGCGCAATGAATGCCAAAAGGTTTAGTCAAATCAAAGAGGCGCGTTTTGTAACTGTAACTTGTTACGTAGAAAGCCCGAGATGGCATTTTTATGCAAAGCCATTGATGCATTAAATCATGCACGGGACTGCAAATGCCCCAGTACCCTGAGACGCAACAACAAAACACCCTATCACCACATCACCAAATTAAGACTATACGGTGTTTTATCATTGCAAAGCCGTGCAGTGGTCGCTGCTTCAGAAACCAGTGATTAGACGGCAAAAGGATCAGGCCGTAAGCCAAAAGGCTTATGTTTGCAGATGTAGAGGAATCTACTTTATCATATAAACAAGGCCTATTTCGGGTGACATAAAAGTGTGTAACAATTTTTTGGTATGTCACACGATACATAATTTTGACCTTTGACCTGCTTACGAATACTTTGATTGGAAACTTTAGAAACCTCTAGGCGTTTGACTATGTGACGTCATTTCTTTTGTAGCTATTTTCACTGCCTTTGGGTTTCCCTTTGTCTAGATTTTGTAAAAAATCATTTCAGTCTATCTTTCTCATCGCTCGCAATCGCTCTCTTAACGTTTCAGTTCAGTTAAACACTTGAATTAAAGTACTTAAAATGTCACAATTTTTCTGTGGTTTCATCGATGATTGTCAGCTGTTTGGATCTACTTTGTGTCGCGTAACTGTGTGGATCATTCAGTTCAGTTGTGATTGATGTGTCTCAAATAGCGTGAAGGCCACTTCAGGGTCCTTTTCACGATTAAAAAATCATTTTTTATTAGTTAAGAGTTTATATGATAAAAAGGATCTGAAACTCGTGTTTGTTTGATACCAGATTTATGAAATTCGTCATACATTTATCGTATTCGATCGCCAGAGGTTCGCAATTACAATAAATTAATAACTCATTTCATTACTCTGATATCAAACAAACTCTCACTACAGATCCTCTGTCTATTGCAAATTTATGTGTTGTTACCCGATCAATATCAGACAGCTTTCCCAATAAAGTGAAACTGATCAAACAAAACTGATCAAACAAAACTGATCAAACTCTTTTCAGCCAAGTTTGTACCATTGTTTATTGAAGCTTGGTCTTCATTTCTTGATACTGGTGTCCCATTTGCTATTCATTTAAAAAAAAGTAACGCTGTATTACTTTTGAATCTTTGAGAACCTGGTCTTAAAAGACATGCTTTTTTTTATTCAGGTGTTTGACTCTTAGACATATGACTTAGTTTGAGAAAAAATTAATGTTATAGCAGTAGCAAGTTCTACCTAAGGCAGATCGCTTGGACAGTTGGTTGGTTGGTTGATTTGTTGGTTGGTTGGTTGATTGGTTAGCTGGCTGGCTAGATGATTGTTTGTTTGTTTGGTTGGTTGGTTGGTTTCTTGGTTTGTTGGTTGGTTGGTTGGTTGGTTGACTGGTTGGTTAGATGGCTGGCTGACTTGCTATTTATACAGAAAGCTTAGGATATGCATCAGCAAGAGTGATGTTTTATTCAAGTTGAATAGATAATCTGATGCTATCTTACATCCACATTATCACTTCAAAAGTTTTAGTCACGGCAGCCCTGGTGTGAATCGCCATTATCATACAACTATATGTCTTTAGACTCTACATTATCCAATCAATACAATAACCGGTGTGGGGTGAGGGGGTGGGAAGGGCAAGAGTGGTTAAAACTCCATTTGTTTGAAGTATGTATTGATAAAGGTCTCTACTACGTCAGTTCAAAGTGTGTGTTGTTGATGTAGGCTTTTACAGTCTCGCTCGACACCGTTGGTGATTTGATATGGGCTGTGTTATCAGGACATTCTATCATTCCTGCCAGCAGAATAGTCGCCCCGTGGTTTGTCAGTGTTGGGTGTGAGTGCATTGTAAATTTGCATGTATGTGGTGTGGGTGTGACGCTGAGAAGGATGAGTGCACCAAGAAAGAGATGGTATAAAAAGTGTGGTATTTTTGTCTATCTGTCTATGTCTGTCTGCCGGTCTGTCCGTCTGTCTGATAGCTGTGTGTGTGCGTGTGTGTGTGTGTGTGTGTGTGTGTGTGTGTACGTGTGTGTGTTGTGTGTGTGTGTGTGTGTGTGTGTGTGTGTGTGTGTGTGTGTGTGTGTGTGTGTGTGTGTGTGTTCAAGCTGAACAAGTGATAATATATTGCAAATGTACATATTGTTATTATGTGACAAAATGTTATAATTGTACTGAGATATTGTTTCATTGGCCTTTGACCTATAAGAAAATACAATTGTTTCAAGAGGTGCATATTATGTTACCATCATAAAAAAAAAAACAAAACAAAACTAGGAACCTTCTATGTTTGTGTCTTCATATCTAATAATGATGGTCATGATGATAATGATGATAATGTTGTTGATGATGATGGTGTAATAACAATAATAATGCATATTATACGCCTCATAATGAAACCCTTTGCACGCGGCTTCCCGACCATCTGTGTGAAAGTTCGCGAGAAATTTATTAATCGGACTTAAGATCTAGGTTACGGGTTTATATCTGTATCGGTTCGGTCTTGCAAGACGCATCTTTACAACAATGATGCGGTTTATAAGTCTCGTATTCCAGGCTAATACCTGCTCACAGGACTTCACACTAATATTATCCCGCAGGCCTGATCACTATGGGACTTTCTCATCTCCCTGAGCGACATACAGTGCCGCTGCCACTTACAGGAGCTGGTCACTGAAACTGTGAATGAAATGCTTTCCCCGGGCACTTACAACATGACCATGGTCGGGAATCGAAAACACGACCATGACTTACTCGATTCAATTGCTATTTATTTAATCGAACCCAGGTTACATAGTAACATATGTGTGGTCAGGCATTGATAATGCAGTACATAGACAAAACAACATAACAGCATATTATTATTATTATACTAAATAAAAGAAATGAAAATGAAAGTCAAAATCCGATGCCGACACAGCAATATTATTCTCCGATCTGGATGGTGTTAACAATAGCAATAACACTAACAATAACAAAAAAATTATTAAGCTCAGTTAACATTCGATATGATTGGGGAGGAGGACATGTTGCGCAATAAAAACTTCAGGAATTCAAGATGATTTACAAAGAACAGGCAAGATTTAAGAGGATGCGTTTGTTTTGGATGGAGAAGAGTTCATGGGCTTTTGGAGTACTAGGATACCTGCAGTATTTGTCCTTCAGAAATTCAGAACTTGTCTGATTGCACTTCGCAGTCTGAGTAAAAGGCAGGATTTGTAGTACTTAATAGTGCTGTACTAGTGTCCAACAACGAGGCAGGACAGGTTGCAGGAGCCAAACTGTAAACAACTCTTTGAGCCAATTTAATAAAAATTTCTCCTCGAACCACAGGAACATTCTGAGATGGCCAAGGCTAATCTGCAGGTCTGGTGCCACCATTGTGCTCAAATTATATACTGTTTGCTGCAGGAGTCCTTTATTTATATTTTTGACAATTTTAATTTAAATGAAAAGGGGTAAAAATTTTTGACCTTCTTTTGCAGATCATAGGCCTGCACAAATAAAATCCGCTGAAGCCACTGGGAAACACTTCTTGCAACAATTTTAAACATATTTTTTAACAAATTCGGGACTGAATTTCAACACTTCTGCGGTGTGGTTTCATGTTATACGAAATTTTCTTTGGACAGATTTTATACCCTGCTATTATTGACTCTGATAATCCATTTTTTTTTAACCAGTTAGGCTCCTTCAACCTTCATGATCAGATACTTTTCATATAGATGTGCAGTTTAGGACTGCGCACTGTTCGATGTTCTATTATAGATTATAGTCAATTTCGCTCAGTCGCAGTTCCTCGGGATCATGGAAAAAGTTGCAATGAATAGACGTTGCTACTACCCAGAGACTTTTATATAAACAGATAAAGGCGTTTTGTTGCGATTATCCGGAGTTGTGATTATCCGGATTGCAATTGAGCGGAGTGCACTGTACCAGTTTTTGTACAAAGTTCAGCAATGGGACGTTTGCGTCAGGGCCCTCACTTGTGATAGTCGAATCTTTTCTCCACTCCTCAGCCTATGCACAATCTCGCAATGAAAGATTTCAACCACTTAGCAAAAGCCCTAAAGGCCGTTATATAATTAAAACTAAATAGGATTCTGCCCAACGACACATAACTTTTAAAAAACTGTACTATGAAAGGCCGTTATATAATAATCATATTCATTCAAACAGTATCACCAGAAGCAATGGCAAATTTGACGGCCCAAGCATCACAATTATGTATGTCCTCATAAGGTATCTTTTGTAAAGAATATTTACACGTAACGTGCAAATGAAGACATACAAAAAACTGACGAGTGTTTCCCAAAACTAGAGCACGATCTTAAATATGTATGCATTAATTTTTTTCATTTGTTTAAACTGTTGTTCAATTCTGCCTAGAGCTGAACACCAACATTTTGGACCAGCTAATTACAAATCATTGATATTAATGGTACATTACACGTGCCACATTTCGTCAGGACTTTTAGGTATAATGGCCGGACGGTTAAGGCGTTGTACCCATACCACGGACATGTTGTATGTGCCTTGGGAAAGCAATTTATTCACATTTCCCTCTGTCAGTCCATCAGTCTGTAAAATAGATACCTGGCTATAGGCAATGGAAGATATTGTCAGAATGCTGGTGATCAGCGCCTGCAATGGCAGCGGCACTGTATGCACTCTTGGGAGCTGAGAAAGTCCTAGAATGATCAGGCCTACTGGGGTAATAATAGTGTGAAGTCGCATAAGAGGGAATTAGCCTTGATACGAAACTTACAAATCGCATTATTATTATTAATGTTTATGAATTTTTAATGGAATACTCCAGTATTCATTTTCTATTTCTATATTCCTTTAAATAACTTGTCCGGATGACAGATTTCACCCTATATCTTGTTCCGCTGGTAAATTTACAAATTTGTGATTCAAGGCCCTGAAATAAGAAGTCCATAAATATCAAATGACCTCATAATTTTAACTCACTGATTACTGAAGACTTATGATGGGAGAGATTCGAATGCGAAATCGAATCCATCGAATCATCTTGTCCTGGATTCGAATCACGATTTGAATCACTTGGTCGGGATTGGAATCCTTTGATTCACAGGGTATAAAATAATAATTCTTAAAAAATGGTTCGGTTGGCAGGAAACCCATGTCATATTAAAAATTCGGCCTCTATCGAAATGTATAGGTGTAACCCTTGAGCTTTTTAAAAATAAAAATACGTTGTAAAAGACTTTATGCAGTAGCAATTCTATTGATACTGTACGAAATACAAGCTCAAATTTCACAACATTTTCTCTTTCCCCCTCCCCCCCACACCACACACACACACACACACTTCCATCCGATTCGAATTCAGGATTCTGCGGATTCGAATAGTGCGCATCTTTAACTGCACATCTACACGAAAACCATCTGATCATGCAGGCAGCAGGAGCCTAATTGGTCAAAAAAGAAAACAACCACAGGACTATCAGAATCGATAATAGCAGGGTAGAAAAAAAATCGTATAACATGAAAAAACACCGCAGAATCCATCGAATCCTAGAAAGCATTTAAACAACAAAATAACAGTCATTCGAATCGGTATTGTTTTGATAAGCCTATTAATGTCGTTTGAAGACTGGCCAGTGTTCAATGAGTTAAGGCAAAGTTTTAAAACACTTAACAAAATCATCTTTATAGACTCTTTCAGAATAAGAACTAAATGGTCATGTAATTTCCGAAAGTTTAGACAACGTGGCGACACAGGGCTTCCGCCCTAAGGAAACAAATAAGATGCTGTCGTCAAGGAAGTAAAAGAATTGCTCGATCAGAAGGGACATAACCTAGACAGATTTTGTTTTTGTTGAAACATTTGGAGCGCTCTAGCACATTCTGAGATCGATGTAAAGCATCCAGTGCATTACTGCCAATTGGTGCAAAGTGTACGCATGAAGGAAGCCGATATTTTGCCTTCCATAAAATTAAAAATTAGAACAAACGAAACTTGAAAAAAATCTTTATAATGCGTAACCTTTTCACTGGTATAAAGAGACACAGTTTCTCAAACTTCTCAAAATGCATGATTTTTTCCCCCACACATAAATAAGAATATTCTCTTCAAAATCCCCTTAAAATTTTGGAAACAAAAATATGAATCGAAAATTTGCAGTTGTTTCACTATGTAAATACGGTACAGAATTATTTTTCAACACCAAAAATGCCCCCAAATCTTCATCCTAGTTCAATGCCCGACATATTATGCTTTCATGCGCCTTTCTACCCTTGCGGTATACTGTCTTCACCCTGTATTTCATGGCTGCGTTTGCACAAAGCGCTAATCAAACAGAGTGCTTGTGCTCTGCATAAATGGATAGAGAATACAGAACAGAATTTAAACATAAAGGGTAAACCCTGCACAGGTTTCTCAAACGGTTGGTCGCCAATGCCGCATGAATACATGTGCGTGTGTGTGTGTGTGTGTGTGTGTGTGTGTGTGTGTGTGTGTGTGTGTGTGTGTATGTGTGTGCATTTGTGTGTATGTGTGTATGTGGTGCGTATATTTGTTTGTATGTGTATGAGTGTGTGTAGTGCGTCTATGTATTTGTGTGTGTGTGTGTGTGTGTGTGTGTATATGTAAGTGTGTGTGTGAATGTGTGTGTATATGTGTGTGTGTGTCTGTCTGTGTATTTGTGTGTGTGTGTGTATGTGTGTGTGTGTGTGTGTGTGTGTGTGTGTGTCTGTCTGTCTGTCTGTGTATTTGCTTGTGTGTGTGTGTGTGTAGTGTGTGTGTGTGTGAGAGAGAGAGAGAGAGAGAAAGAGAGATAGAGAGAGAGAGAGAGAGAGAGAGAGAGAGAGAAAGAGCGAGAGAGAGAGAGAGAGAATGAGTATTCCTGGTAGTATTTGATTTGTGTTAGAAGTCGGAAATGATATCTCAGGAGGATCTAATGTTTACGAGCCCTGTATGGTGGTTTTCTCCTCTGTGCACTAGCGCAGAAATCTATAGTGGAGAACTTGCGCATTAACAATGTGATCTCTTAACACCCTAAGAATTACAGTTAACTCTGCATGTTGAACACTACTCAGGGTTTATTCAGTACCGATGCATTAATGTAATTCTCACGACAGTGTGACATCCCATCGTAAATGCGCTAGCTCTCAAGTATTTGGAGTGAGGAGACAGAGATGCCGATAGAAAAGTATTTTGCACCAAAATAACAGGCTTTCTTCTTATTGATAGAAAAAAAAACATACTTTAAATCGATTATGTCCAAATAAATGAGGGGCAGTAACGAGGATTTTGCCAGTTTTATTTAACACATCTAATAGAAAGCCTTTTATAAACACTTGGATGGAACTTAAACTTGCGGGAAGTTATTTTCGCGAGTCAATCTTAACTCGATAAATTCACCAATATCAGATCCTCGGGAAATGAAAAATCCACTTGAATAGAACGTACTAACAATCCACATCTCTCCAGATGCCGTATGCATAATCCTTAGTTAACGAACTGCGGTATCCACGGGGAAACATCCCAAACAGCAGTAGTGTTCATTGTGGTTAATGCAATACGTTAATTAACATGTGGATTATGCATACGGCACAGATGCCCCAAGATAGTTCGTCTTGACCTATTGAGGTCACATACAATGATTTGTGAGTCGAATGAGATTATTAGCTTTTAACAACTCGCCCCTGTATTGCATTGAAGCAAGAGGTGAATCTTGAACTTACCTCAAGAAGAGATTATGTTGTAAAAGTCAATGGATCAAAATTCTCAAATTCAGAATTAACTTTTTGCGTTATCTGACAAATTTTATAAAGTCTAAGTAAATGTGTGTTAGGTTTTATTTCTATAACCTTAGTTCGTTTTATTGTATCCTTTCTAATGATTTTTTTTTTATGCTGGTCGGTATAGAAGTCGACATGGACTAAATGTATTGGACAACGAATAGAGTTTGTATTAACTATATACAATGAGGACGACTTTCATAATAATTATAGACTAACCTCCTTTTCACCCGTACACTAAGCGACATCATTATTGTTAAGGCTATTATTCAGCAGTGCGTGTCAAAGCTCTCTCTCTAGTGACCTGAAGTGTCTTTGTCCCATGGGTGGAAAAAAAAACTGTCCTCATACAATAAACCACGAATTGGCGGGTATGGGGCCTATGGTCTCCACTTTATTTGTCAAGACCAGGGATAGAATGGGCCTTCTTCAACTATGAGTTGAAGCACTAATGAGGATTTTATTTTTTTAGGCCATGAAGGGAGACCGAATTATCCAGTATGAACCATGACTCTCATTGGATAGGTCACCAGAGAAAATAGAACAGCACTACTTCCAAATGGCAGTCAAAGATTTTGTAGGCCAGAAGATATATAATAAAGGGCAGTGCTTCTTCCAAATGAATGTCAAAAGTTAAAGATGTAACATACCAGTAGAGAAAAATGGACTGCCTCCAGAGGGCAATAAATCTTCTGAGTCTAAGATTTGATAAATCAGCGAAGGAAATGGGACACCATTCCTTTTCATACTGATGGTTAGATTAAGTAAATCAGCTCAGGGAGTTCTGCAACATTTCTTATGGCAATAAGGTAGTGTCAGTTTGGCTTTGATAAATCAAAAGCTCTTCTTCAATACAAAAAGTGCTATCAATAGTCAGTGTGGTAGATTAGGGGATTGGGAACTCAGGAAATCCGTAATGACACCAGTGGAGAATATTGCAAGGAAAGGCAAACTGCTTCAGCCGTCATTACTTAATCGCACGCTAAAAAAAAAACAGGCAAAAGTTTGTGAACGTACGGATATTAGTGTAAGTTTATTTGTGATTGCCTGTTTGTTCACCTAAAAAGCTTCTTTTATGGAATGGAGTGTGTCTTCACCACAGTTCATATTTAGCGAGACAGTGAAATCTTTTATACCATACGATATTTGACAAAATATGAGGCCTATCTGTATTGAGGCACCGCAACAAAAAAACCAAAAAAACCAACAAAACTTTTCACTTTTTAATCCAATGCAAAATTCAGTCCAGTACGATGTTTACAAAATAATAATAGAGTATTTTATTTTCACACACCAAAAAAAACCCACTGTAATTATTATTATCATTCTTATCATTATTATTATTATTACTATTATTATTATTATCATCATTATTATTAATAATTAAATTTCTCATAAATAAGCCGTCATTTTCCCGCCCTAAGATGAAATTTGATTATTTAATCACCCTTCAGTAAGGACTTTGACTCTTACGACGGAACAGAGTAATCTGCGTCACAGACCTATATACTGACCTCTCTGAAAAGTTAAAGAAAAATATACCCAGTTAGTTTAGGCCTGCTGACTCCCACATTATTTAGTTAGTGGCTCTTTTTTTCTAATCAGTGGCTGTATGCATAATCCATACCTTAGTTAACGCACTGCGGTAACCACGGAAAACTCCCAAAACATTAGTAGTGTTCACTGTAATTAACGCTATACGTTAATTAACGCATGGATTGTGTATACAGCCACAGGATTCTTGTTTACTAATAACTTTTAACATTACTCTGTCAATCATGATGAAGCCTCACTCTTGAGGCCATGGCCAATTGGGACTTTTTTGTCCTGGCTGGCTGGTTCGGAAAGGTGACCTGTCCTCCTCCCGTCTCGGCTTAAGGTCAATCACGGGTGTGGACACTCTGTACGGATGACTGGCCTTCAACCTGTGCTGACCCTTTCACCCTTGTGGGAAACGTTCAGGCATAGTAAACGACTCCTATTCAAGCGTAGCACTAAGAGCCGGAAAGTAACTTTCCTGTTTTTTTTAGCGGAGCAATAGCGTTAGGGTCCCATCGATGCTTCGTTGAAATACTCTGATAGCTGACATTTAGTTCAAATTCAACTTCTTAACGAACAGTATTAAGTATATTATTTTGTGAAGCCATCTCCAAACTTATAACAATTCACTTGAGGCATGATGACAGCACATCTTGTGTTTCTTGTAAATTTTGCAAACTACATGTCAGAGAGACACTTAGAATGGAACACACGGTCCTTTCCCGGAGGTTAGACTGCAGAAAACATGGTTCATAACTTACTTCCCCCAGAAGTTCATTAGACTGTCTATGCAAAATTGCATATCGAAGTCTTGAATGGTGCATTTTTCTCTCTTAAGGGTGATGATTTTAGACAGCACTAAGTTTCATGGTCTAACATAGATTCCATCTGTGTCTCTTAGATACTTCGATGCACATTCATTCATACATGGACTTATTTCGGCTTCCTATTTATACACATATGTACGAAGAATTAAAAACGTACTTTTGAGAGTTTGTGCATTTACGATGGGACTTCTTACCATCATAAGACTTCCATTATCTCTCATACTAAACGCTTCTAAGGCTGCATTCAGCACCAGTGCATTAATGATATTCTTACGGTGGCAAGAGATCCTATCATTAATGCTCAAAGCTTTCATTTGATGCAAAATAAGTAACTTTATATCAAGAAAGGAAATTCAGAAAAGCCCATTATATGAACGTACAAAGAATTCTTATGAGACATGGGGTGAGCAGACAACTTGGTGTTATCGCCATAAAGAGTTATTTCAAGATCCACACCCTTAACTGAGAAACTGCAACATTTAGCATTTTAATGTGTGCAATTTTGCATTGAAACTCCAGGGCGCTTGCGGTGGCTAGTCGCTCATCATGTATTCTGTACTACAACCTCGAAGAAAGGGCAGTCCCTTTGACAACATTGTTGCACGTCGTGCTCTGGCTCCCCTATCAGTACCTGAGAGTATAACTTTTGTATTTCATACACTCTCAAATATTCTGTAATGATTGCCCCAGTCCGGCATCTCACAGCGTCAGCAATTACAAAAGGTTTCTTTCATTCATTCCGTTACGAAACGTTCGTTATATTCAGTTTTTGCCAACACATTTTCCGATAACCTCCTGATGGCTTCGTCGGGCTGCGTCTTTAAAGGGACACGTTTAAATCTGTCAGGATTTTCTCGCCTTCGCCGTGTGCTTGGGTATGCGACAATGTACTCTGGCAAATATCACAATGATGATACGTGTAAAAAAAAACAACATTAAATCACACAACTATCCATGCATTTGGGCATACGCTTGGCTAATATTTCTACAGCCCATAGCCTGAAAACAACAATAACAACAATAATAATAATGCTATTTATAAATCTCGTATTCCGGCTTAAGCCCACTCACGCGACCTCACACTATTATTTTCCTAGCAGGCCTGATCACTCTAGAACTTTCTTAGCCCTCTGGGGAAATTACAGTGCCGCTGCAATTTACAAGCGTTGTTCACTAGCACTTTGACAATATCTTCCACTGCCTATAGCCAGGCATCCTTTATACAGACAAGTGGGCCGAGGAAAATGTTAGTAAAATACTTTCCCAAGGCATTTACCACATGACCTTGGTTGGGAATCGAACCCACGATCTTTAGATCTTGAGTCCAACGCCGTAACCATTTGGCCACGCTACTCCACAATGAGCTATTAACTCGAACCCACCAAATCCGAACACAGTATTGCATAGCAAATGGCGACAGAGAAAGGCTTCTATCCTTTTAAACAATTATAATAAAGTCGTGTCGTGTTGTGACGTACCAGATCCGATGTGGTCCAGCGGCGAATGGTCTATATATGCAAATAGTCACTGATTATAATTTGAAATGTTCTTGGCAGAACCATAACCATCAGGCCACCGCTGGACCATAATATTCTGTGCATTGTCAGAGTCAGACCTATTTTCATTTCAACTCAATTTCAGAACCTGACACCTCTCGTAATCAAGTAACTGGCTGTGAATACGAGGGGATAGAGAAAAACTTGGACGCGCCCACACCACAAAACAAAAAGTGACATGAACTGTAAATGGTAAACCGAGCCGTTAAATTATCTGCCCTTGTGTAGCCTGACATATGGGCTGTAACTCTTCAGTCTACGAGTTTTCTATCGTCGGAGCCTTTGTGCTAAAAGCATGTAAATTTCGGTTATTGTCGGCGCGCCAGTTACCGAAGATTTGTACGCATCTTATTATTTTGATATCGGGTCTTGGAATAAAGGTGATCATTCTTCGTTTTTCGTTCTTTACTTCATTCAGGATTCAAAGGGTGCTTCTTTCATCTCTTCTTGTCTTCTCTTTTCTCTTCTTTCGTATGTATGAAATGAACTGTTCTATGTATTATGAACGAGATATCAGGATAAATGGAAGCCCTCTGTTCCTAACACGTTTTTCTTGTTATTTTGTCTGTGTGAAAAGACTTTCAGTTTGAATATGATGTGAATGCAGTCTTTATCTTGTCGCTGTTAATCATTCTGAACAAAAATAGTAATACATAGGACTGCTATAAAATCTATGACCAGTTCTGAGGAAATTTTTTTTTTTTTTTACACTTATTTATACTGGATAATCCACATTAACCACCACCAATAGATATGATATTGATATTCAAATTAAAACACCTCAACCAATGGGTGTAATCCTTCGCCTTACTGTTACAGATTTTATAAATTTGAAAAAAAAACAAAAAACCAAAACAAAACAGGGCGCTCTATCAACATCGGCATGAAAATACATGAGATAAACTCTATTATCTGGAAAAGGAGACTTTATGTCATTTTGAATAAATCTCCCAGATATGCACCACCTCATCTCTCTCTCTCTCTCTCTCTCTCTCTCTCTCTCTCTCTCTCTCCACTAACATAACCCTGTCAAAAAGGCCAGTCTTTGTCCCTGGTGGAATCTATGTCTTCTGATTAACAGTAGGGAAAAGAGGGGACATTTTAAACAAACGTTCAGGCAATGTGACGCTCCGTCTCTGGATCTCGTTAGCCGATAGCCTTAACTTTAAGTTATAGATGCTCTTCCCGGTCGTTACCATTGGAAAGCATCCCTGCATCTTCGCGAACACTGTCTTCACTCAGATGATTGTGCTGTCGTACTTCACACACTAGATGAGCTTACATCAATTTTCTTTACTGTACCCATAAGAGGGACAATAAACTAGCGGTATGTCAGTTTCTATACTTTATCAAATCCTTCACTCGTAAAGTTCGGAAAAATAGCGGTCCCATAATATGACGCTTGGATTTTATTTTTAAATGAATGAAATATTCCACCATGCCTCTTCACCTCTCCGGAGAGGACTTTGAGGACTAGACAAAAGGTAGAGTCAGGTACTCTGGTCTAAATTATTCTCAATGGAAAAAAAAAAAAAAGTTCTCCTTTCATTAGGTTATGAGGCTCAGGTTCTTAGGGTTAAGAAATGGGAAATTCCAGCAGACTGCCACGTCAGTGACAACGCCAATATCTGAACAACTTTGGCTTATTATCAATCAATTTCAGATAATATTTCAGTAATGAATTAAGGCCTGTCAGAGGCAATCTATACTAATTTATGTAAAGCCAGTGCTTTGAGATATGTGCGAAACCGATGTGGCATTCTGCTGGAATTGCCCAATATACAAGTCAAATAAAACCCGAAGTCTGTATTAGCTGAACGCACCCTTAAAGGATCTAAAGGGGCAAAATGTGTAACATTCTAAGGCACAAGTCCTGAGGTCTTGTGTAAATTATGTGTTATGAGCACGGTATTATGGGGACTACCCTTCGTACCTAACTTGCCAATGGGACTTTTTTTTTAGTTCATAAGTAAGGTATTCGACAAGGGACTGTTCCATTCAGTCTTCTAAAGGCAGCATCAGGTTACGGAGAATAGTTCGTTTTAAATACAACAGTAGTGGATTGTTTGTCCCTCTGACACACTTCCCAACACCAGCGAAGGGAGAGCACTGCCTGCAAAGATGGAGAGTGCTGTATTGTCAGGATGGAACTTTCTGTTATTGTGAGTTCTTAATGAATATGTATTTTTTTGCAAACGCAGCGACTGGCTTTTATGTTCTGTCAATCTATTCTCCTCTCCTCTCACTTATCTGTGCTTCCTTTTTCTCTTCTTGTCTTTCCTTTTGTGTTCATTCGTTTTTAAGATCATGCACTTGCATGTATGTATGGTGTCTACTGTTCTATGCGTTTGTATTATGAACGATACGTATATATGAATATATATATACATATATTATAAATATATATATATATAAATATAAAGCCTTATATGGCTTTGTAATTGTATGTTCCTACATACAGAATAAAATGATGTCCGTTTTCCCCATTTTTTTTTCACTCATACTGTCTGCCTTCCACGATTTTTGATAAATTCCATTTAGACAATTTTTAGTATGCTTATCAACCTTAAACAGCTCACATGAAACATAAATGTTTTAAGGAAACACCCTCACAGTTACCCCTAAAAAATTGTTAATTAGAAACCGTTTCTTGAGTTTCATTCAAACATCTCGTCACAGTCATAGGACGATTGAATATCTCAGAGAATAGCAATTTGCAAATTAAACTAGCCTGTTTGTTTCAACCCAATTCATCCATTATAGTTAATATGTCAGAGACAACGTAAGTAAAAAAGTCGTTGGTTAGAAAACAGCACGAGAGCCTGAAAATGGCATTATTTTCGTGCCTTGTCTAATGCAGTTATCTTTTCCTCTTCTGAAATCCACGCTCAGATGAGATAGATGAACTGTCTATGATTGTAACGACATGTAATTCTTCATGAACTATTTCGACTTGTTTAGGTGGTCATGGACTTCGACTTCTGTCTGTCTGTCATCCACCTCACCATTTCCCTACTGCTTTGTGTCCCACATCTTTCTTACCAGTCCATGTATAATCTTCTCTCTTTGTCTTCCTTTGTTTCGTTTCCCCACTTAGTTTTCCAGTTGTCATCGAATGTCCAAGCTATTATCTACTCGTTACATACACATTTACTTTTGAATGTCTTCTCCTCATTGTTGTAAGTAAGTATCTATAGTGATTTCATTCCTTCAAGACCTGCGCATTTGTGTGTATGTGTTTGTGTGTGTGTGTGTGTGTGTGTGTGTGTGTGTGTGNTGAGCACTCTTATTTTTTAAAAAAAAATTATATTTCTGTGGCCTGCAGCGATGTATGTATCTCTGTTCCTTGCAAGAACGAGGAAGATGGTGTAATTGTTTACATGGTGACGTGCATTGCCACAACAGCCCTGTAGCTTGTGTCTCCTTCTGAGGAAATTTTCAGTGTGTTTACGCGTTATAAACATATGGCAAGTAATGAAAACATATTCTATTATCTTCTGTGTTGACATGCAAGGGCGTTTACCATGTGACTTAATGTTAATGAATGCTGAAGGAAGTCAGATAAAAGACCTGCCTGTTTCTGGTAATCTAGTCTTGCTTAAAAGCCAAGAACATTTCGAAATGTTAAGATACTCGACTTTCCAATTTGCCAGATTCGTCATACCCAACGCTGTTTGCATCAGACAAACATCCTTGAGGAACTCGACTAGCTTTACATCCGCAACATCGGGAGAATGATCTTGATATATATAACATGTCCACATTCACTGTTTGATGAAAAAAAAATGAGAGCTTGCACATTAACAAAGGGATCCCTCGCACATTAACAACGGGAACTCTTGCATCGTAAGAATTACGTGAATGCATCGGTGCTGAAGTAGCTTTCAACGTGCAGACTTAATGTAATTCTTAAGATGGTTAGAGATACCATCGCTAATGCGGAAGCTCTCAAATATTTGCACTGGTTGCACGTGAACGATCGCACCCCTCTAAATAAATGCAGAGGATGAGGGGGAAAAGCCAAAAAACAAAAATGTGATAGAAAAGACACGCTGACAAGTATTTGAAAAGGTGGTTGTAATAGGTTTAAAATAGGATTAACACATTGACGCTTCTGATATCACTATATATGCGTTTTCCCGCTTCATGATCTATAGCAAATCTCTTGTGGTTCCTACGAACAAAAGAAAGAAAGAAACGTTATAGTTATTTGCCTATATTATCTCCTACAGTCTTGACTTTTAAATCTATGGCTCTATATTTCGTAGTGGTGATCGCTATTATTCTAGGAATTTTTTTTTCATAATTATCTTAATTTATTTTCCGCGAGAGCACTAAAACGTGGCAGGTTGCATGCAGATTAAAGTGATGTACATTGTGTTGGTTCGTTTCTCGTCTTCTGTTGACAGGAAAGCATTTCAGAGGCTTATTATACTACTTAAAAAATCACCGCATTCCAAAGTGATGAGTATAGACATGGGTATATACTTTGCTATTTTAAAAGTGTAATGTTATCAAAACCAGGAGTGACTTTTACCTACTACAATGATGGTTTGTGTGACGGAGTAGGCAGTATATTTATTGTACACACGACGCAAGAAGGCGCACCTGACCACTATACCTGGGGTGATAAACATGGACACAGAAATTGTTTTCCCCACTTGTAACTGCCGTGTTAATCGTGGTTGGCTTATGCCTAGGTAAATAAACTTGAAACTTGAAACTTGAAACTATTTTAAACTTAATAGGAATTTTTGGGGTTGTCAGGCAACTAAAATAGCGTTAAGCTTCTTCCAGACTAAAGAAAACCACGTTATGTTACAGTTGCAACGAAGGTGAGATACATTCTTTACTCCCATTTGTCGGATATAAGAAACGTTAGCGAAACTCGAGCAGATACCTCGTCTGTGCCATATGCATAATTCTTGAGTTAATTTTGCGTATTGCGTAAATTATGGTGAACTTAACCTAATGTTTTGGGCGTTTTGTGGCTACCGCAATGAGTTAATTAACGCAAGGATTATGCATACTGTCACTGGTGTTGATGATTAATGGGAATAAAAAGGATATGTTGGCGTTAAACACTGAGCTGTAATAGAGCGGCTAGCTCATCCATGGCACGGACTTGGACTTGACCTTACATCGTAGGCTGCGTAAGTTCCGTCCAGATCACAGACCATAGACTTTTATTTATTTGATCAACACAAAAGGCAATGCTGTCTTCGTCATCCATTTCTTTGTCTTGTACATCTGTTTACTGTCTTTAGCAGAATTCATTTGTTCCCTTGCCTTGTACACCTGTTTACTGTCTTTAGCAGAATTCATTTATTCCCTTGCCTTGTACATCTGTTTACTGTCTTAAGCAGAATTCATTCCTTGTACATCTGTTTACTGTCTTAAGCAGAATTCATTTATTCCGTTGCCTTGTACATCTGTTTACTGTCTTAAGCAGAATTCATTTATTCCCTTGCCTTGTACATCTGTTTACTGTCTTCAGCAGAATTCATCTTACTGAAAAAAGGTCAATTTTCAAAAGCCATGGGTTAATCATACTAAAACAAATTAGATTCCATGAACATACAGCATGGCAGAGTTGGATTAGCCTAGTGAATGTACTGGATATCTTATTACATGATTGGTGGTCGGCCACATGTAAGGAGTAAATCAACGGCACTCGGTTGTTTGCTTGTATGTGCCAAAAGAAAGAATGAGAATATGGATTATCTCCTAATAACGTTTAAAAAAAAAGTCACAATTCAGCCCTTTTTATCCAGATTAGCACTAAACATTTTGATTTCTGTCCGAGACAGACCCAGTTATTCAAACTGGGCTGTAACATTTCGAGTGATCTGTTTAGCAAACCGATTTGTAGACAAATAAACCAGCTAACTCAAATGAAAACGTAACCTCCTTGGACAGAAATGATAACTTCGTTCCGTGCACTTTTCTGCGGGAATTTTCCTTCCTCAATGTCTTTTGATGAATGTCCTGAGGATTGCGGGCAGTGGGGGTGAGGTGGGGTGGAGTGTGGGGTTCCTCTATATTTTTTTTTTTCAAATATATCCAGTGGTTGAAAAGAGGAGGGGGGGGCGCATATTGTAAACAGAGAAACTGTAGACAAACTACTTTAATATAGGTGTAGTACAAGGTGGAAACGGAGCACTTAGTAATAGCAGTAAGAAGTGAGCAGACGCAAACAGATGCTCACACAGGGTAGGATAAAGGGGGAAGTGCTCAAGAAGACAAATGCAGAGAGAAAATGGAAGAAGGAAAGAAAGTTATGCGGTGGGAATCGAACCCGCGACCTCTGCGTCGGCACCCATCGCCTTGCCGTCAGTTTGGAATCAGGTAGACGTCTATACACGACCAAGCCGCCACTGAAACTATATCCAGAGCTCGTTGTGCTTTAGGGAATCCCAGGATATTACAAGAACAGAGCAGGGTGTTCTCGGCTTGGATCTGTCGGGAAAGGAGAGCGTGCTTACAGTAATACACGGCTGAGAAAAGACACGTTAATTTTTTGGGACATAGAGGACTGAAGCATTTGATAACAACTGAAAAGTAAATAGTGAACGAAGCATGGGAAGACAAAGAAAGAAAATTATGAACAAACTAACAAGTTGGATAGGGGCATAAGACAAATGTTAAAAAACTGAGTTGGTCAGCTGCAGACAGATATGAATGTCCATGATCGCCTATGCCAGACAGACTGGTACAAGAAGAAAACGAATAAGAGGAAGAAGATGAAGAAGAAGAAGAAGACGAAGGAGAGGAAGAGGAGAAGAAGGAGAAAAGGAAGCAGAAGAATGAGAAGAAGAAGAAGGAGGAGGAGGTCTAGGAAAAAAAGGAGGAGGAGAAGAAAAAAAGAAGGAGGAGGAGGAAAAGAAGAAGAAGAAGGAGGAGGAGGAGGAGGAGAAGAAGAATAAGAATAAGAAGTAGAAAAAGATGGAGGAGGAGGAAGAGGAGGAGGAGAAGTAGAAGAAGAAGAAGGAGGAGGAGGAGGGAGTAGAAGAGGAAGTAAAAAAGAAGAAGAAGAAGAAAAGAAAATCTTTGCGCGGAAATGCTTGATGTTTATGTTTTATTTCGATAGTTAACAAGAATCTACCGGTGTGGAAGCTGGAATGCAAAACTGAGACTTATGATTTAAGCCATTTTGTCCTAGTTAAATTAACTCTGATTTTGTGTTTGTTTTGTAATAAAATGAATTCGGGTTTATTTCTGTTTTGTGAGCCGGAATTGTTTTCTTTTTGTCCCCAACAGTTTTGGACTGACCCTACTGGTGACTCCCTCCTTGAGCTACCCCTATTTTCAGTCGAACATTCCAAACGGAAACAATGTTCCTCACCCTTGTAAGGCAAACTACCGTTGGCAAGGGGTCGGGCACAAGAATCCAAATGGAGGAGGAGAAAGGAATGTCTTTGGCTTGGCTTTTGCCGAGGCTGGATATCAGGTTTGAGATCAGTGTTTATGAATGATTTCTTGCGTAGATCCAGTTGTTTAGCAGTTGTTTGCTTGCCTAAGTGCATAGCTCTGAGAACAAAATTTATTGCCCGAAGCTTTGGATTAATTTATAACAAATATGATTTGTATAGTTAAATCCTGAGAACCATACACCGGTAAAAATGTGCCACCCTGTAAGGAAAAAATGAGTAATAAAATTTTCAGACAATGCAGAATCCTATGGATACTTGAAGTAATTCTAAATACAGTATATATAAAAGTCCTTCAAACTGCACTGAAAACGGTAATAATAAACTAAAAGTAAAGAAGTATTAAACATTTGTAGCAAATTTCCAAAATACAAAGCATTAGGTACTAACAATGTATCCCTTCATTTAGTTTATTAGTGCAGTTTTAGTGCTGTTTGAATGACAAATATATATGATTTGATAATATTCAAATATAGAGAAAGGAATTAAGTATAGATCTAGCAATAATATTCTTTTATAAATTACAAGTTCAAAGTTTTTACATTGAGAAATCCTCAAAGAAACCAAAAATACAAAAGACATATTGTCATTTGCAGTTATGCCGTTTAAATGTTTGGTGAATGACTGGATCACGGTTAAGACGTAAAAATGCGAAGAAAGCAACAATAATTTGCAATGCTTACCCCTCCCCAACTCCTTTACTCTATCTTCCCCTTCCCTCCTCCCTCCATCTTGTGACCCTATTGAACACCTTTCGGCTCCGATGCTTGGTAGAAGGGGGNATCCTGTGTGGGCCAGCCCCAACAAAAACCAAACTGTCATTTATTGTTACCCTTTTGTCCCCACTTTCTGTGGATGTCAGATTTTACTCAGGAAATCGAACAGTTACAGGGATTCGAGATTATAGAACTGCTTGATGGAATATAATTAAGTTCATACAATTTTATTGGACAAGTGTTTTCTCTCGAATGCCCATTGTATTTTCTATCAAATGTCCATCCTCTTGCTACCTTTCTTAACCCTATACATTTATTAATTCCGACCTGCCTAATTTTTTAAATATATAAACTGCAGATTACTCAATACTGTGATATTTCAATCGCATAAGGCGAAGAAAAGTATCATTGATTCGTTTAAGCTTAGTGATGCAGTAGTAACTTCATGTATTTGTAGTAACTTCATGTATTTGTTTGAATTTCAAGGTTGATTTGAAATTTGTATTTTCTTGGCCCTAAAATAGGAATAAGGAGTGAAACAGGACACAAACAGATTCTCACAAAGGAGTGTTGAAGTGCTCAAGACACTTCTGCTAATAAATAGTATGCTCAGTTCCCATCTTGCACCACAGGCAATGAAATAAACACAACATGTTGAAGTTCTCAAGAGACCTTTTGAAAATTTAGTCTATCAGTTTGTTTGGCCTTCTTATTTACTGCATAACTCATTTAGACTCAATTATTTCCCTGACTGCACCAGTGGACGACGCACCTTTGCGCCAGTGACTCCGATGGAGATGGCAGGACAAATGGAGAAGAACTTGGTGACCCCTCTTGTATGTGGTCAGTTGGTCAAATACCTCTAAAAACTACGGATATTACGCATCCAGGTAAGCTGGGGTATTATGAAGAGTCAAATATCTCTACCACATGCAGGTAAGTTTTTGTGTATGTGATTAGCTGGTCACATACCTCTACTATCAGCGGACATCCAGGTAAGCTTTGGTTTATGTAGTCAGTTGGTATTATACCTTTACCATCTACGGACATCATACATCCAGGTAAGCTGTGGTGTATGTGGTCAGTTGGTTAGATACTTCTATTAACTATGGACATGAGACATCAAGGTAAGCTGAGGTGCACTGTGAAGAATTAGGTACCTCTATTAGCTACGGAATTCACATATCCAGGTATGTTGTCGTGTATGTGGTCAGTTGGTCAGATACTTCCATCAACTACGGACATCAGACACCCAGGTAAGCTGAGATAATATACTATGAAGAATCAGATACTTCAGTTAGCTACGGACATCACACATCCAGGTAAGCATGGGTGGATGTGGTCAATTGATCAGACCAAGGACATCATACATCCAGGTAAGCGGTGGTGTACGTACTCAGTTGGTCAGATACTTCTACTAACTAAGGACATCACACATATCGTTGTGGTGTATGTGGGAAGTTGGTCAGATACCTCTAATGACTAATGATATCACACATCCAGGTAAGCTGGGGTGGATAAGGGGAAATCCGGCTTCACTATTATCCACTCCTCGATCCAGTTTAAAGAAGTTATGGTGATCGAGCTTTTTCCTATTCTGGGCCTTTAATTTGGAATTCATTACAAGCAACGATTCGAAATGCAACCATATTTGATTCATTTAAACACCAAGTATAGAGTATACATGTTCATACGTTATCTGTCAGGGTTAATACTCCATCACATACTCAAAATGCTTGTCCTTTTATTCTTATATGAAGTTTCACATTTATGCCTACAATATACAATTTGTGAGTTCGTGATAATTATGATGTGTATGTCTAATAGGTGTGACTGTAAAGCGCCTCCAGCTGTTCGAGGTGAGGTGCTATAAAAATTCTCTTTAGATTACTGGAAACCTATAATTGTTCTTCTTTCGGCTCTATTAACAAAATATGTTTATGCTGCAAATTCTTATGTGATGTCGGAATACTTTTCCCACGGAGGTTAATGTATTTCTTTTGTCCCATCTTTTATGGGAAAGAAAAAAAAAAGGGATTCAACACTCAAAATATTCATCAATCTCTGTCAGCTATAGTCTGCTGTGGTCTCGAACATTTCATTAGGCTGGTCTTGACCGCGTGCTAATACATAGGCCTACATAGGCCTTACACACTTTATTTTTATATCCATAAGGCTCAAAACGTACATGGAACTTTAAAACTGGTTGCTTTATCTACATGACAGATCCTTTTAAATATTTCTACACATGTTTCTGACGTAGGCTCCCCCCTCCCCCCTCAAAAATAACATCTTAATATATGTTAGAGGTTTAATAGGAATGCACATAAGAGTGATGTGGCCTATTAATGGAAGGCAGCGTGGCGGTGCGGTTTGTGAGTCGTACTCAGAAACTGAAGACTTTCAAGTCTAAGGTTTATGTGTTTGACTCGCGAGCTGGGCGGGTTACGTTGTAATGTCTTTGGGAAAGACACTTCGCTTACATTTCCTCACTCGACTCAGGTGTTAAATGAATACCTGGCTTTAGAGCTGGGGGGACCAGGGCGCTGCACCGCTGGCGACCAGCAATGACTTTGTTATGCATTTCATTTGTAATATTATGTATTTACATGTATCATGTGTATTGTTATATGTGTTTGTATTATGAATGAGATGTTTAACACTGTATGACATTGTAAAACAATTTCCCTACGGGGTAAATAAAGTCGTATTTATTATTATTTTTTTAATAGGTGTCCGAAACTTTTATTATTATTATGAGAGTATAAGGACGGACCTCCCTCCTCCTCAATTGAAAAAACAACAAACCGAGTTTTATCAGCTTCCCTTTCGTCCTCTTATGACATTCTGTGTCAAAACTGGAACTAAGCCTCGGCATAAGAAAGGACGAGATGACCGTCTTTGTATTCTCCTTCCTATAAGGAGGGAACTTCAGGTTTTGATCCCATACATCCGGGCTTCTAGTCCTCGTTGTGTTTAAATACGATCCCTCTTCACTCTGAGAGGTTGGTGCTGGATGTAACCTTTAAGCACCAACTGTAGCATTGATATTATTTCCCTAGCAAACCCTTTGACATGTGCCAGATACAACTTGACCTGATCTCCTGCTTGTTTACTTGTCGATGTAAACAACAGCATTCCACTCGGGATATACATACATACATACATACATACATACATACATACATATACATACTTCTTTATTTCCTAAAATACATGTGCCATGTACAAACATAATATAGTAACACTACATCTATAAGGATATTGTTGCTGTGCTGAGTTTGAGTAATGAGCTGGATTGATGAGCTAGGAGTGGAAGCGTTCCGTCGTTAATGGTTATGGAATCCGTACAATGATAATAATGATAGTGGCGGTTACTGATAATACATACATACATACATACATACATACATATGCATACAGTATATACCTACATTCTTAGATAAATGTGAAGTGAACCTGACCAAATGCGACTGAGCACACACAAACGCTACCGTCTTCGTTATATCTCAAATGGTATAACCATCCTTTCGGTTCTTGCAGGTGTTTGCGAGCCACTGGATAGCGAAATGTGCAAGGGACGAAATGATTTTGTGGACTGTAAGCTGGAGACGTTTGACCAGTGTGAACGGATTAAAAAGCCAGGTAGGCCCATCATCGTCACCAATACTACCACACCACCATCATCATTTTTATTCCAGTTATTACCAGCATCATTATCACCTCTATGATATTATTATCATCATCATCATCGTCATCATCATCATCATCATCATCCCCCCCCCCCCCCCCNCCAAAAAAAAAGGCGATTCTATATGTTAGCGGATTAATAGAAATGCACACAAGCAGTGATGTTGCCCAATATCACATCAATATCATGGCAATCATCACACAATTGCTACCACTATCACTATCACCACCATCACCAACCTCATCGTTATTTTGGACTTGCCCATCTCCCAGAGGTATCGAAATACAAAGGCAACATCACTGTTGGTCATCATCATCATCATCATCATCATTATTTGCAAAACATTTATTGCACTGGATATAAATAAGTAAAGCAAGAAAACTATAACAATTTTTCAAGTTTAATGCACAAATTTTCGGACTAGCGTCCTTCTTCAGGTGTAGAAAATAAATGAACTAAGAATGATGATGATGATGATGATGATGATGATGATGATGATCATCATCATCATCATCATACCATCACTATGATTGTCATCATTGCCATCACCGTCATTATCAGCACCATCATCTTAGAATATTATCATCTTTACAATCACAACCGACCTTAAACAACACCATTACCATCAACAGTACTACACCGTCCCTTTTGGAGTGGTTATTCGCAGTGACATTGCTGATAGTGCCTGGGCGCTATCCGCAATAACAAAAGAACTCTCCTACGCAAGAGGCGCAGTATTATCCTGTCACTTCTCATCTCTTTCTTCTCCTGCGTCATGTCGCGAGCGCAGCCATAACTACTACTGTTAGAGTCGCCTATCACCTCAGTGATAACCATCAAATACCATTCAAACTCCCACCACGGCAACTACTACTGCTACTGCCACTCTGAATGTAATATAACAATCAAAGCAACCGCTGGCATTGCTATGATATACACCGATATCACCACCATCAGTATCAGCAGCACACAGTCATCATCACCATTATCATCACAAGAAACATCACTCAAAAACTCACAGTAACCATCATGCTATTAACCATCAATATCATGGCAACCATCACACAACTCCTACCACTACCACTGTCACCACCATCACCAACCTTATCGTTATTTTGGACTTGCCCATCTCCCAGAGGTCATGAACCTCACCATCCGGATTCCTGACACCCCTGTGCCCAACCAAGAGACCACCTACATCTGCATGACCTTTGACCTGCCAGATGACCAGGATTATCACCTGATCGCCGTCGAGCCCGTTATAGCCAATCGCGATGTCATGCACCATATCCTCGTATTCGGGTGTAACGATGGTAAGATCTTTAAAGCCTGGTCTTGAGGTTACAGAGGTTAATCCGATTTCCTTCTTTAAACCAATACACTGTGTTCTCTACGGTCACTTACAAGAAATTTCATAATCACGAAGTCTTCTCTAATAGTTTGCAGAATTCAATGAGCTTTTTTAAAAAATGTAGGTATTTTATTTCGTTTTAGAGCTACGAACCGATACTTCGAAAGGTATAAAGAAGCTTACTAGTTTTCTTAATGACAAGTGCTCCGCACAGAGGGCCACACCGAAATCGAAGTGAATGATCCAAACTCCAGGTTTAGTTTACAAAATTAGGAGAGAGTGCAAACTAATTCGCAGGCAGGTCCACAAATCTAGGGCGCATTCTCCACAATTTTTAATGTCCTCCTGAGGACTACGATCAAAGCATATTTTCATCCAATTAGGGGTCTATAACCTAAATATTATGCATCATTTACTACTTATTACCTATGCTTGAATTCACATCAAGTTCTAGCTGACTGGGGAGAAATGTCCCTTTACATATGTTTGTTGCTCTGGCATTTTTGAAGTCAATGAAAAATCCCAATTCGTTGAGAGAAAAGCCACATTAGGGCAATATTTATTTGTCATCTTAAAACCAACTTGGCAACCTAAGGCAATGCGACATGACCATGATTGGCAAATATTTTCGTCATTCTATATATAT
>JAWQUT010000845.1:64289-77822 GCA_033807755.1 Ellobium chinense
CACTGGTCTCAACATCTGAAGGTCGTAACTTCGATTTTCGACCAAAATTGATGCTGTAGGCTGTAAGTATACATCAAACATACGGTATACTTTACAAAACTATTTCCCTCAGTCCATACATCTATAAAATGGGTACCTGTCTATAGGCAGTGGAAGTATGAGAACGCTAGTGTTCGGCGCCTATAAATAGCAGCTGCATCGTATGCTCGCCAGGGAGTTGTGAAAGTTCCAAAGTGTTCAGGCCTGCTGGGGTAATAGTGATGTGAAGTCGCTTAAGTAGACAGTAGCCTGGATCCCAAACTTATAAAAAACATTATTATTATTAATATTATTATAATTATAAAAGTTGTTGTTATTATTATTGCTGTTGTTATATTCACAGACTTTGAAGAAAGATTTGATACTCCAAAACTATGTGGAATGGCTGCCTCAGCAGACGGGGGAGGGTGTCACGACATCATTGCTGGATGGACAGTGGGCTCCACAGGTCACTGTCTGACCAACAACACAGGCTTCAGGTTCGGCAGTACTTCCTACAAAAGCGTTAAGATGCAGGTAGGTGGAGGACATTAAGAAGGAAGTGGGGGAGGGGGATGAAAGAATGGATGAACGGATGAGTGGATGGATGGATGAGTGATTGGATGGATGAGGGGGTGGATGGATGCATGGGTAGATGGATGGACGGAGGATTGGGTGGATGGATGGATGGATGGATGGATGGATGGATGGATGGATGGATGGATGGATTGGATGGATGGATGGATGGATGGATGGATGGGTGGAAAGACATCATGCTATCAACTTTCAATCGATGACAACATACTTTACAAAACCAAACAAAAAACAACCAACCTACCAACCAAAAAACCAACCAACCAATCAACCAACCAACCACATCTGCAGATGCACTGGAACAACCCTAAGCTGGTTGCTGACTACACTGACTCCAGCGGGTTGCGACTGTACTACCAACCCGCAGACCCATCCGTCAATGACCTGGCCAGTTTTGTCGTGGGTCAAAGAAAACTCACAATACCTCCAGGTTGGTCATTGTCGTTTGTACGTTTAGATAATCTGTCACGAGCTCTTGTATATTATTCTAAAGGGACAGGGGTAGTTATTTGCTTCAAAGCCTAAAAAGTCAACACTGTTTTTTTTTTTTTTTTATTTCATCAAATTAAAACCACAAATATTTTGCATTTCGTTCGACAGTTTCTGAGACAACACCGCTGTAATGTCGGGATTTCACCCTGAGTGCGCCGCATTACTCGTGCTGCGTGATGTCAAAAAGCGAGATAGGCTAGCAGACCACTGGTTCAGACAATTTGCGCATGCGTCTGCACCATTCCTCTGCAAGCTCTTATCGCTTAATGACCTCAGACACTACGAGTAATGGCGGCGTACGCAGGTTGAAAATCTCGATATTCCTGCCATGTTTTATCATAAATCGTCAAAGGGAGGGAAAGATACGCGGTTGACAGTTTTTGAAAAAAAAATAACGTGGGTTTTCTGGGCTATGAAGCAAATATCTATTCCTGTCTCTTTAAGAAATCGAGTGCTTCCATTGTTCAACTTCTTATTTTTCTGTAGGCTCAGAGATACACGTGTATATTCCTTTACGATCAATATTGTTAAGTGTCTCTGGAATACACTAAGGAACTTAAAACACTAGGTCTATGTTCAATTCATGCTCCCAGGTGCTTTTTTCTTTTGATAAATAAATAAAATCAACAAAAGGACACTTCCGGTTTATGACTCAAGTGTGGCCCAGTCCTTTACGAGTGTCCGGAAGTCAAAGGGCCAAAACATTTGTTCGACGGGGGTTTCTTCCTCTGAAGATATTCTGTTGCCTCACTTTCGGATTAGAGAGTTTAGTTTTCTATTGATTTATTTTTTTAAATGCACTTCAGGTATTGTCACTGTAACCACGATATTCTAGTCGCTGTTGAAAACAAATATATCAAAACTCAGTACAAGACTTTCCCATGTAATTTTATTTTCGATGTTTTATGTCCTAGTGTGTCCTACCCAGATGAGATATTCATTAGCAAAGTAACTCTCACACAACAGCCCAGCTGGGATCCATCTGGTTCTCATCTAAAATCACTAACAAGACTAATGATTCTTGTGTGAAATGTGATTCTAAATTACCGATGATTGTACTGTCTGAAGGTCAACCAAGTGTTATACAGACAGGGGTCTGTCCATCCAGCTGTACTGCCTTCCTCATAACCAAGCCAGCTTACGTCATATCTGGGCTGAATCACATGCATTATCTAGGTGAGTGCACCGTATCAGTCTCTTGAACTTGTGTGCTGCAATGTCGTGTGAATTAAAGACTTAGTGCGGAAAGTGCTATGGTGTAAAATAGGAGTTCCTTAAAGGTTTCAAAAACCTAATCTAATTTCCCGCTTTGAGTCAGTAAACGGTTTTCTCTACTGTCACTTACAAGAAATTCTACAATCTCTGAGTCTTCTTTAACAGTTTGCAGAATTCAATGAGCTTATTAAAATGGTGTTTAAAATGTAGGTTTTTTATTTCCTTTTTGAGCTACGAACCCATACAACGAAAGATGTAAACAAGCTAACTGGTTTCCTTAACGACAAGTGCTCTGCACAGAAGGCCGCACCGAAACCGAAGTGAATGACCCAAACTTCAGGTTTAATTTTCAAAATCAGGAGATATGCAAACTAATTAGCAGGCATGTTCACAAATCTAGAGCCTATTCTCCATAATATGATTTTTTTACTGTCTTCCTAAAGCACATCATCAAACCCTGTTTTCATCCAATTAGAAGATTCGCTTAGAGGTGTAAAAAAAATAAACACGTGAAGGAATATTTCGTAGTGTGGAATAAAATCATATATGTTTCACGTCTCAGCGCTACTTTTTTCGAATTTC
The DNA here is from genome assembly GCA_033807755.1 of Ellobium chinense. NCBI lineage: Eukaryota > Metazoa > Mollusca > Gastropoda > Ellobiida > Ellobiidae > Ellobium > Ellobium chinense. Next base: position 67,191 of record JAWQUT010000845.1, read on the forward strand.
ACGATCAAACTTTGCAGACCGCTATTTTACTGTCCCTCCGAACGTTTCGGTAAAAACAATTGCTATCAACACGTCTGGCATTTAATATATGACAGTAAATCTATTCGAATCTCGGTACGAATGTTTTGATCCCGCTGTAATCAGCAGACATGTTAAACAAGTCATGCTGAAATATAAAACCTGTAGAATACTTCACCTGGCTTGCGCGGTCGAAGTTAACTTTTTTATAAGGATGACCAGAATCCTAACTGAAAGCTAAAGAATATTGTACTATTGAAGTGTCTATCTAGCTACCGGAGCTTATGAGACGTCATTTAGTTTTCCCACAAGCCTCTGCTGCCCGGGCAAGGGGGATAACTCTTACTAATGGTCCAAATCCAGGTCACTCGAGCCCTTCTTACTGCATTAAAAAAAACACACTCGCACAATAACAGAACGATGTTCTTTCCACGCAAAATTGGTTCGGTCAGTACTATAGATAATTCTCAGAGAGAAAAAGTACTTGTAAAATGGAAATTTGTTTTATTCATCTCGTGCCAGGCAGTGATTGCCAGATGCCAAAACAGCATAAAGGAAAACTATTGTTATTAATACACTCCCACAGATGCGTTGTGACGATAATTACAAGAAAGGGCATTTTAAATCAATAGTTGTTAAATACTTGATAATGACCAGAGAGTAGAGCATAATGCTTGGTGAAAGCATCAGATAAACTGGTCAATTAATATAGATATGTTTATAATACTGAACGCCATTAAAAAATATGCAATATTTCTGTGATGACCACTTAAAGACATAAGAGACACAGTCAATATCCCACCTCCCTCCTTTCTTGACATAACCATTGTATCATCATCATCACCATCGTTTTCATCATTATCACCAACACCAGCACCACCCTTAACATTGTGAACCTGTCTGATTGTCCAGATACTTTCTAATGGCGGATTATTGTGTAACATTTCCTCCCTTCAGTATTACATAGCATACTCAATAACTTGCATATACTTACTGCTGTCCAATGTTATCACCATACCAATTGAATAAGACCACTGTTTCCTATTTTGTTTATCATTTCTCATTTAGTATTATATGCAGTTATGTTGTCTGCTTATGTTATATCATGCATATTTATATTTGATTTCCAGTATGGTTACGGTTAAGGTTCGCCATTATGACTCAACGGCAGATTTTTTTTAAAGCAGAATGCGAACTATCCGTTTGCCGATAAAGGTGTAATCGACGAATATGCTGCATTGTATTTGTATGAGAGCAGAGGGCAGAGAGAGAGAGAGAGAGAGAGAGAGAGAGAGAGAGAGAGAGAGAGAGAGAGAGAGAGAGAGAGANNNNGAGAGAGAGAGAGAGAGAGAGAGAGGGAGAGAGAGAGAGAAGAGAGAGAGAGAGAGCAAAAGATACCACATTTTTTATAGGCACATTTTAAAATTTAAAAGGTTGTTTGAATATTGTCTGCGGCAGATAAATACTGTTCAAGCAGAGGTCAGAGGGAAAATCAGGAAAATTTGAATAATTTGACTTATTTATCAGAGTTCATAAGTCTAAATTAGAGGGCTAACAACTATTTTTTTTCCATAGACACATTTCAATACAAAAAAAAAAAGTCTAAAATACCATTTTATATTTACATTCAAGAAACCATTTGTTAATATCGTATACATATAAAGTAAATAGTTGTACAGTAATCGAACATTGAATTGTCGGCGAGCAGATATCAGTAGTTGGAACAGATCATCATGTATGACGCAGTGTCAGAGAATGGAGGATCTCCCTCCAGTATGTTATTATTCGGTAACCATGGGTTCAGAATGAATGAATTGAAATTGAAAATTAAATTGAAACTGAGACAAAAACAAAAAAAAAAAAGTATAACTCCGACATGTATATGAATTTGTATGAATTTTGCCAGGTAAAAGCCAGAAAGTGGAACTCTTCAGAAATGGAGTCAAGGTGGCGAATTTGACATACGACGAACGTTACAGTTATGATTCACCTACTGCACATTAGTGAGTGGTTTATAGCATCATAGCCATCGTTATAGTCATCATCATCATCATCATCATCATCATCATCATCATCGCCATTATCATCATTTTTGTAAAATGAGCGAAAATTTTAGAACACTCGACCTACTTCAATCCGATAAATTTCTAATGCAAAATGCATAAAACAGCTACAATATTAAATCACGGATACAAGTGTCTTGGTCAGAGCCTTCTTCAGTGGAAATGATATGAATCACCATCATCATCATCATTGTGATGATGGTGTATAGGGCTGACCACTTCCAGAATAAATCCCCTGCCCACATGCACACACAGCACACAACACGAAACAGGCACAAGCACGAACACAACATTGAGAGAGAAACATAAAGGCTACTGATAAAAGTTACAAAAAAAGATAAGCAATATATTATAACGAAAAGTCACCCGAACACACGTTTTTGTCACCGGAAATAAGCTCTGTTTATATGATAAATGGGCCTGGGTCTAACAGACACCGGTCTACTACCGAACGGCAGGAGAGCCTTTACTTCTGATCCCCTAAACTAGTCGCGCAAGATCCTTATAGGTATATATAGGACCGAGGACAGCCTAAACCCCGTGCATCAGTGCGTCATAGGTGAGAAGTAGACCCTTGGCCCGTGAGCACACAGTGACTACGTCACAATCATCATCCTCATTATCATCATCATCATCATCCATCGTCATTATCATGTACAAAACACTAATCCGCACTGGATATAAATAAGTAAAAAAAGAAACCTATAGAAATTTAACAAATTTTATACATAAACTTTAGGACTGGCGTTCTTCTTAAGGTGGAGAAAATATCCTCCTCCTCCTTCTTCTCCTCCTCCTCATCATCATTATCATTATCAGAGACAGACAGACAAACAGACAGACAGGCAGGCAGGCAGGCAGGCAGGCAGGCAGGCAGGCAAGCAGGCAGGCAAGCAGACAGACAGACAGTATACAAGATTCATATGTTCAAGTCCATATAATCACCACGCCGATAAAATTTAATTTGCAACCTCTTAACCAAACAAGAAAGTATCAAAAATGGTTCTTAAGAATTCGTATCCATAATTTCAGGGGTGGAGTGGGGTGGAGGGAGTCAAAATATAATCTGACATTAGCCTTTAGTCCATACTTTGATTCGTCACTGCTTTCTCCACCCCCCAGCCACGATCCGCCCATTCAACTGCTGCCTGGAGACGAGATCAGAACGACGTGCGAGTTCAACTCCCTGTCCTCCAATCACTACGTGTATTTCGGGGACGGGACTCAGGACGAGATGTGTTTGGGATTTCTGGATGTCTATCCAGCTGACGCCGTGTCCAGGAGCTCATGTAAGTAATTCTAGTGAAGGTAATTAATTAATTAATTTATATAGGGCACAAATTCACTACAAAGGTGCTCTAAGCCGCTGTATACTTACTTAATAAAACTTACACAGAATGCATAAAATTAATACTAAAATAACAAGAGAGCCAATATACTTAACCAACTCATGCATATGCACACACGCACGCACGCACACACACACACACACACACACACACACACACACACACACACACACACACACACACACACACACACACACACATAAACACACCAACTCGCATACACATTGATATGATTGCCATCTATACCATCGCTATACATGAATTTCCTCAAACAAGTTGGCTACTGAATATCAAATCCTGCTTTAATCAATTCGGTTTTAAGTTTGTTTCTAAAGGTGAAGATATTCTCACTTTTCCTTGTTTCTACACTGATGCTGTTCCACAGTTCAGGGCCACCAATAGAAAAAGCCCCTTCACCTAAAGACAGTCTGACTCTGGTGGTTTTAAGAAGATTGGCATTGGCAACAATCCGAGCATACCTTTCCTACAATAGCGAGGAGTTATCATTTTATAGTTTCAGTTTTTGTTTATTATAGGCATATGCCAATACTGAACATCAAAATACATTGAAAAATATTTACAAATGATCCATTCTCACCTCATTTCGTACCATTGTCTATCGCACATCAGTCTTTTTTTTTCATTACAATAAATCGTGCCAGCCATCCGCGATCACAACTCGACTGCCAACCATATCCATTCTCACACAGCAACCAAATGTTCTCTTTTTCTTTCTATCTCCTTCTCTTCACAAGCTATTCATCCGTACACGTTTTAATGCTTCATTTATATAAGGGGACGGGATTGGTTCAGTAGTTTTGACTTGTATTCGTAGTTCCCTAGAGCGGTTGCCAATGCGGGGACTTCCAAGTAACTCAGGAAAAGCTGCCTTAGATGACCGTAGAAAATAATGATGATTTATTGTTTTATTAAAGATTTGTTGGCTGGTTTTTGGTTGTATATTATAGTCCCCTAGAGTAGGCCCCTATTTGCCCTATTTGGAAATGTCTAAACAGCTAAAAAAAAATAACTTTCCCAGATGAGAAAATTAACGAGGAGTTATCATTTTATATACGGCGACGGGGTTGTTTCAGCGGTTTTGACTGGTATTCATTGTTCCCTAGAGCAGTTGCCAACGCGGAGTCTTCCAAGTAAGTCAAGAATAACTTCCTTGGTTTTTGGTGGTATATAGTCTCTGAGAGGGGTTACCCTATTCGGAAACTTCTAAACAACTGGAAACTATTTCCCTACATGCCATCAAATTTTAAAACACAACTGGGGAATACATTTTTCTAAGGGCTGTAAACAGTGAAATGTCATACCAGTCATTTTCACCGCGAGTAGTTCCTCTTTATGTTTTTCCCGATTCATGATCTCTGCCTTAAGTTTTCAGGCATCTCTTGATAGGCCAAATCACTGCTTGTGTGCAATGTACAATCCTATTAATGCGCTGATATATAAAAACCCTCTTTTTTTGGAGCCTGTCAGGATGTAGAAATATATGAAAGGACTGTGATGTAGATAAAGCAACCAATTTCAAAGTTCCAGGTATATTTTGAGCCTTATAGATATAAACATAAAATGTGTCAGGCCTACGTACTAGCACGCGGTCAAAACCAGCCTAATGGAAAATTGAGGACCAAGTCAAAAGGCGAGGTAACTATTTTTGAAAGAGATTTGTGAAAAATTTTGGGGGTTGACCCTTTCCTCCGTTCCCCTTCCCTCCCCCTCACCTGTTATTCCCCTTAAAAGATCGGGCAAAAGAAGTACTTTAACCTCCATGAGAAAAATATTCCGAAATCACAGTAGAATTAGTAGAATAACACGTTTTGTTTATAGGGCATAAAGACGCAAAAACCAAGAGATGCTAGAAACCCTATCATGATACCATACACAGAAGGTTTGTGACACCTATTAGAGGGGCAAATCACTCATTGTGTACAACCCAATTAATCCGCTGATATAAAAAATCCCCCTTTTTGGGGGCCCTGCTAGCCAGTGTCAGAGGGTAGAAATGTGTAAAATGACCCGTGATCCAATTAAAGCATCCATTTTTAAAGTTTCAGGTACAATTTGAGCCTTCTAGATAAAAAAATAAAATGTGTAGACGTATGTATTCGCTCGCGGTCAAAACCAGCCAAATGGAAAATTGGAGACCCAATCAGAATTCGAGGTGATCTTTTTCGAGGGACATTTTGAAAAATTTTGGGCTTTGTTTCCCCCTTTTTATTTCCGTTAAAAGATCGGGCTAAAGAAGTACTTTAACCTCCATGGAAGAAATTTCCCCAAATCACAGTGGTATATTTAGAATGACACAAAATGTTAATTAGGGCCAACAATAGGTGTCAAAGACCAGAACCACAGTGTGTGTGTGTGTGTGTGTGTGTGTGTGTGTGTGTGTGTGGTGTGTTTGCACCTAGACTAGATCTACATCAATGAAACTTGCAACAGTCATGGAGTACAACTCTCTCTCTTAACGTACTTAAAGGTTTATCCAACTTTCTTAACAACTCGCGAAGTTATTTGACTTTGAATTAGATACACTTAGAGTAATCTGTTCTTCCTTGTTCCCAGCAAATTTCTCTTCCCAGTGAGTACCGAGCCTTTAGAGAAAGGGTAGGGTAGCCTGAGTGAGTGAGCGAGTGATGAAAGAGCGATGTGGATGAGTGAGTGAGTGAATTGATAGTCAAGGGAGGCACTACTCTTTTCCAAAGGTTTTAAACCATATAATATGGTGTGCAATTAATCACTATGAGTACAGCAGATTTCTACTTAAAATTCCACATCAAAGTGCTAAATGGTGCATTTTTCTCCCTCAAGGGTGATGGTTTTAGGACAGTTATCATTTGGGGTAGCACCAGTTGTTTGACACCACATTTGACGTATGGCTCTTGTATATCTTAATGCATGATCTTACAAGTGCTTTCTTGGATATCCTATTTAGATATAATATTACTTCATTTTTCTTCGAAGTGTGTTGCTAGTTCTTCATAACTGTGCATCAAGACAAAAAATCTGCAAAAATCTATGTAGGATCAAGCATAAAGATATCCATGAAACATTGGTGAAATCTGGTTTCAAACAACTGATGCTATCATAATTGAAAGTTGTCCTAAGATCACCATCCTCCAGGAAGAAGAATGCACCATTCAGCACATTGATGTGCAATTTTGCATGGAAATCTAGCTCCATCATAGGAATAGGTTGCACGCCATGTTCGGTGCATTACAGTCTCCAGAAAAAGGTAGTGACTCCTCTTAATGTAACCGGGTGGAAAGGCAATACAGTATAGTATTCTTTCTAATATATTTAAGAGGGAGGAAGGTGAGCTTAGTCTAATAATTTTTTAGATGTTACATATTATGGTTTAAGGACGTGTGTCACGAGGGATTTTACCAAATTACTGTGAATGATCAATTTTGAGAAGAAGGGCCAAAAAAACCTACTCTAGAAAATTTCTGTCCCTACCGGGGATAGAACCAGAGTCTCTCAGCTTGCAAGTCTGAACGTGTTACCACTACACTACAGGGACGTTAACTTCACAGCAATTTAATTCTTATACCTACTGCCTGAAGCGGTCCCTAACTTCCACGTGCGAACCTAGTGTTCACCCGTGACCCAAACACACTTCCCGACTGCTCACAGTAAGAACACTGCCTTTGTGTTGCTCATTCATACTGCGTTGTTTGAGCTAAATAAACTTATTGTTATTGTTATTGTTGGCTCAGCTCTCATTCTCTGTTTGACAGTCTGTGTACAGATAGGGCCCCTATCAATGTGTGACTTCATTCGGGGTACACCATTAGATGGCTGCGACTGGAAAGCGTTTGTGAACCCACTGAACGCGCAGACCCAAGAGTATATGCGACAACTGCAACAGAACTGCAATATGGACGGTTTCTGTAGACCGGAGTGTAAAAAGGTGGGTGGGTGGTCCGTTTGTTGATTAGTTTGTTCAATGGTTGGTGGGCAACTGGATGGGTTGATTGCTTGGCAGGCTGGCAGGTTTAGGGATGCTGATTGAGGACTTAGCTTTCAAAGAGTGTTGGGCTTGAAAAAGAACGGATCAACGGATGGAAGGATGGACGGACAGGCGGACGAAATGATAGACCCTGTGACGGATGGATGGATGGATGGATGGATGGATGGATGGATAGATGGATGGATGGATAGATGGATAAACGGAAGGACGAATGGGCGGATGAATGAAAGACTACTAGTGGGCTATGCATCTCTTCAATCTTTTCTGTATGTTTGAAGCCTTAAAGCTTGCTTATAGGTTTTTTTTCTATCCTAATGTTATACAGATACACGACGAGTTGTCGCAGCATCCTTGCATGCAAGGAGAGATGGCTAATGTGGTCACGGACATTCTGGCCAAGACAGAGCAAGGGCTGAGCCTTCTGAACAGATACCACTCTTGCAGCAACCAGGAGGACCTGGAGCCTAAAACCTGCACGAAGGAAATGTGTGGCTGTTAGTTGGCTTCTCGTCCAGTTATGATAGGGTGCCTTAGATTTCATTCATGAAACTCCTCAAAACTCTGGCTAGGTTTGACAGCCACCTGTCCGATAGCAGTGGTCGGACGAAGATAGTAGTGAAAGAGGGTTGGTCTAAGTATATTGTGGGGCATAAACGATAGGAAATATACGTTTTCGTTACCCCATAGGGAAACACGCTAACAAATTTACACATCCATTCATTATATTGTTTAAACATTACTCATAGATCAGTACAGGTTACACACGCCCAAATCTTTTTGCAACATTTTACTATGTACTGTCCATTGCCGTCACCTTCAGCCCTAATTTTCGTTGGCTATTCCCATTCACCAGTAATGGAGATAAGCATCTGATCTAAAATAAAATATATTACTTTTAATAGTCCATAACAAGTAAAGTTTTTTGCTGTATTTCCTCGTTTGACCCATCCCCATGAAAAGTCACTTGAGGCCTCAGGCTATTTCAGGCCCTATCTTTTCACATCTCTGACCCGAAATAGTGCTGCTTTAATTTAACCTAAGTTACAACAGGCTACAGCTAAGGTCATTGGGCCCCTGAGAGGGAGAAAACACTGATGTGATAAATATATCACCCTTCCTTGTAAATCCAATCGCAGTGACCTCAAAATTAATGCGCGTGTGTAACCTACACATTATACTTTATAAATATACAATATTACTCAAAAAAATAAAAACAAATAAAATAAAAAAATAACACCTACATAGCAAGTCGCCGTGGTGCAGCGTTCTGGTCCCCGCAGAACACTTGAATGGAGTGGGAATCAGGGGTTAAAAGTGCCTTTCCCATGACACAACAACGTCAACTACCGAACTCAGAGCCGAACCCACAACCCTTGAGCTTTATAGTCTCGAGATCATTGCCTCTTCTTGCTGAACGTTTATAGACTGTTTTTTTTTTTTTTTTTCTGTGTGCACATTTTACTGTTTGCATCATATCAACCTATAGGAAGCACTCCCCTAAATATTTCACACTCACCTATAATTTAATCCCAAAAAATCAACAGAAGGGCACTCGGGAGTCATGGGCCAGGTGTGGCCCAGCCAGTTTAGAATGTCAGGAAGTTTAAGGGCCGAAACACTTGTTAGACGGAGTTATCTTCTTCTGAAAATCTTCTGTTGCCTCGCTCTAGGAGTAAGAGAGTTTCCTTTTTATTTTTAATTTAATCCCAAATCATTATGCAGGTCAAATTTCAAGCATGGCACGACCACTAAAAAAAAACAAAAAACGAGAGAANCTCTCACCCACCCACCAAACCGATTAAATTATGGAATCTTAGAGTCTTGGAACTTTTATCTGAGGATTGTAGAGCATAAAAAAAAGCTTGAAACTTTGAGTCTTGGAAATTTTATCTGAGGGTTGCATGGCATGGAAAAAGTTCAAAACGTTGAATGTTGGAACCTTTATCTGAGGCTTGCAAGGCATGGGAAAAGTTAAACATTTTGAGTGTTGGAACCTTTATGTGTGGGTTGTATGGCATGTGAAATGTTTTAAAAGAAGAAGGCGTAATCCAGCCTCTCAGTCTTAAGATTTGCAGCTGAAAGTAGACATAAGACCTTGAATTGCAAGAAGATTAACAGGACTTGGAATCGCAAGTAGATGTATAGGACCTCGAATTGTAAGAAATTGTATAGAACTCGAATCACACGGAGATTTACAGGACCTCGACTCATAGGGGTATTATAGACCTCAGCTCGCAAAAAAAGATTTATAGGAATTTAAAACACAAGGAGGGGTACTGAACCTCGACCTGCAAAGACATTTAGAAGCATGTAGTGTTGTAAATGAAGGCCTGAACTGCTTAGTTAGATCTAGACGAAACAGGGTTTTGATCAAAAGTACCTGAAATGTAGAGGTTGACTGAGGAGGAGCGAAGTCTAAGGTATCTTGAAGGTCATAACTGAAATGCACTGCGCTGTAGTGTTTAGAGGGCCCAGTCTCAAGTTAGTATTCGTGTAGATGTACATAAGGTCACTTCGGATCTTATTGTTTTTGTATCACTCATACAAAATTGTCATTGGGGAGATTATGTATTCACCTTGGTATTGGCTTCAACAATCCAACTCTCCTAGAGATGGAGTGTGGAGGTGATAGGGATTAAGACCAAAAATAATTTAAAAAAAAAACGCCATCCGGGCATTTGTATCAGGAATAAGGAGACCGTTATAAAATACCACGCTAAAAACATTTTCTCTTTCAAAAAACCGTAAGAGCATGAAATAACAAACCATCTATGGTAGAGCCCACAGAATAAAAAAAAAATATACAAAAGGGACAAATCAAAGGTATGATTCAGAAAAATGAAGATTGTCATCTCACATAAATCATACTTACCACATTGTTTAACATCAGGTAATAGCGGCCGTGTTTGTCGATTAGTCAGTGTCACCACAATCTAACTGAGGTGTCCATATGGAGAAGTAGGTTCTCTTACAGATTTAAGAACTCTGTCTCACAATAAAATTATGTCAAGCTCATTCTACATTTGTCTTTGTACTAGTCACTTTATTTGAGGTTTTGAGAAATCTAGCATTCTGAACTGGTTACCCAAGGCAACATAATGAGGTAGATGCGGCTAAGCTTTGAAAATGTTGAATGCAACATCAAAACAAAACTTTGCATTTGATCAATAGTTAAAATGATGAATGAAAGATCAAAGTACTAAAAACAATTCAAAGCATC